>BHFT01042806.1:0-17675 GCA_004320025.1 Laticauda laticaudata
CTAATGAACCAATCCAATGCTTAGTCTTTTAGCCAATCAGATTGCATAGTTTGGAGTATTCCATTTTATACAGAACAAAGTCTGGTTTCCTTTTTAAATGTGAAACCATCAGGGAATTCCAAAGCTATAGGCTAAATCTGGAAGGTAAATGCATCATGGAAAAATCACTTGTTTTGGATGAGCCCTTGAAATCACCAAAGCTTAAGTTCAATTCCAAGGCTTGAATTTATTTGGTTGGAATGAAATTGGACACAGCCATTTCTTCCTCCCTCCCTAGTTTTGCTCCTAAGTATCAGAAGCTCCGATGTAAATCTTCCTATTAAATTCCCTCCATTTAAGGACTACCATCCTTTTTAGCAACAATATCCTTACTATATTAGGGGTGGGGGGGAAATAGAAGAATACATTTAGTCATATTAAATGGATTCAGTGAAGCTCAGTTTAATAAATTGAGTAGGATCCCAAAGTGGTTGCACTGGAAAGCCCTGAATGTTCCTGCAGCCCTTTCTGCAATTCACAAGAAAATAGTGAAGCTACCCAAATGGCATCAGAGTTTGTTTCTCTGTTTCTTTTAAAAACATTGAACCTGGAAGTAAAAAGAAGATACTATGAGAAGACATTTCCTGTCAATTTCACCATAGTTGTGTTATTGTTCTCCTCTTTCTTATACAACTTATATTTTTTGCTGAGGGTTAGTGGTGGAAAGAAGCTTGCCCAAAATAGATTTGAATTTGTAAAATACTGAGTTTAAGTTGAATTTTTGTCTAAAGGCACTCATATTTGCCTATGCATTAAAATAGATCTCCATTATAAATTTTAGATTAGAAATAGGTTTCAGAGTAAGATGGAAGCATCTGAAAATAATCTTTATGGCTAAAGAGTATAGTAAAAAGCTGCAAATAATTATAAATGTAATTTGATGGTTTTTTTAAAAAAAAATGGTACTGCTTTGTTTTCATATTTTCTATCTTCATCAGTTCTTGTTTCTTCCTAGATTAGTCATACTGGATGAGACTATGCAATATGCAGTCCAACAATGAATCATATAAAATCATAGTAAGATGTAATCAATCAAGTCTCCCAATACAATGAGGCCATTAAGTATAAATGAATGTGATGAATCATACATCAAAAATATCGTAAAAAATCTTTTTTTCTTCTCACCTCTAAAAATGCTCAAATATTCTAAGTAGCTTTACATCATGTCTAATATAAATATCAAAATTGCAATTTATATAATTAGTCTGAAGATAATATGTGCTCTAATGTAAGAAACCAGATTTTGTCTATTAGCTGATGAGAGAAACAGAGCATTAAATGAAATTGGAGCAAACAGTTCTGATGGCCCTCCTAATAGCATTAATGGGGGATGCATAATGAAACAGCCGCACATACACACAAAATCTTTACAAGGACATTTCACATTTTTTCCAAATAGGTCAATTGGTTTATTTATATTTATAAAATGCTACTCTTTAGCATTTTACATCTATCTACTTAAAATTACATATCCTGCCATTTCAACATTTATCTTTCTAAAGGCCTTGTCCCACTGGCTGACTGACGCAAAACGTATGCATAAAGGACACAGCGGATGAGCAAAATTTTGGGGGTGGCTCCATCCATTGTCATCCGCTCCAAAAAGTGGTGAAAATTTGCATAAACAGAATGGAAAAGAACGGAAAAGTAGGGAAAAGAACGGACGTGGGTAGTATGTAGCAGGGATGTTAAACAGATNAGCTACAGCGGATGTGAGTTGAGGGGATGCCCAGAGGATGCAGAGAGGATACAGCGGACGTTTAACGGATGATAAACAGACATAGAACGTTTGTTGCTCGGATGTCGTGGATTTACATCATACACAGCGGAAAGTTCATCCGTTCACAAAGTTTTGTGCAGCTCAAAACTTCTTGCACGGATGAAATCGCAGTGGACGGATGCTTGATGGACAGAGCGTATGAAACATGTATGCAATGAGTACACAACGGATGCACAGCGTTTTCCAATGGATGGCAAGCTTTTTTTAATGTTTTACATCCTCTGCATCTGTTGGTGCAATGGGACATGGCTTTAGAAAATCAGCATGAAATAATTCATATATTGCAGTGTAGAGCTTGTGAGATAGTTGTACTGTCTGTGATGTATGGATTGCAAATGCCGCTGACAATGTTTTTATTGCTTTAATCTACTTAAATATGGTTTTATGCTTTATTTCTATTCTGTTGATTATATTTTGATGTAGTTTTTAATTTTGTGATTTGTCCAGAATCATGTATGTGAGGTGGACAGCTTTACAGACTGACTGACTGACTGATTGATTAAATTAATGAACATTGCTCTCATTGAGTTAGGTCTTTGGAGTTTTTCAAAGTCAAAATTTGAGGCTGTCCTAACTTTCTAAATCAGTGTGCCATATTTCTCTCAGATATTGCCTGGGGTGAGTGGGATGGGAAAATACATCAGAAAATAAGATTTCATGCAGAAATTTTAACATCATGAGATGTCAGAACCCAAGCAATATAAGGAGGGAATAAATACTCTTGTAAGTGTCATAACTCTTCCATGCTTGTGTCTTCTGAATAGCTCTGCAAGTTATTTTTAACACCTCCATAACATATTTGTATTTAACACTCCCCTTATCAAATGATAATCTACTGAAAGTGTGTTATTAGCCAAAAACAACAAGACTGTCAAGACTGTGAGTGGTGTTACATTATTTTGTCATTTATTTGAAAGATCAAGATTTCAAAGTATCCGCTATATCTACTGAGCAAAAAAAACGCCAAACCCATATTTTTAATGAATTTCTTATGCTTCACTGTTCAGTTAAATACAGCAAACTCAGCACAATGTCCTTATTAGGATAAACAGAGATTAGTAAAATAAGAAAAAGAAAATAGCAGGAAAATATTATATTAATTAGTGATTGATCCTTGAATGGCTAAAACAAATATGAAGCCAAAAGTGAAATTACAATGCAACTTTCCTTCCTAATATATGCTTATAATGTTCAGAGGAGAAGCAGAAACAGCACTGTTTCAAACTTATAGCACAGGGATCCCCAAACGTGGCAACTTTAAGACTTATGGACTTCAACTTCCAGAATTCTCCAGCCTGCTAGTTGGAGAATTCTGGGAGCTGAAGTCCATAAGTCTTAAAGTTGCCAAGTTTGGAGACCTCTGTTATAGCACAAAGTCTGGGTTTAGACTGACAGGTACAATAAAAATATAAAGGAGGAACCAGATGGATATGTTATCAATAGGTAGATAAATGGTATATGTTTTTTGTCATGTGTTGAAGAAGTCTGTTGTCACAATTTATATCTTTATTGAAAAGTATATAAAAAATAACTGAAATGTGATGAAATCAAGAACAAACTATGTCAATTCTGATAGGGGTTCCTGCGATAGCTTGGCACAAAGTCTTAACCCAGCAAGAAATGAGACAATATGGAATGATTTTTAATGTATTTAAAGTCAAGCAGATACTATTCCTGTGTTCCAGTCAAAACAAAATGTAATATCTTCTCTAATAGATTGTTTGAGTACACAGCAGTGGTGGGATTCAATTTTTTTTACTACCGGTTCTGTGGGTGTGGCAGGGGAAGGATACTTTAAAATCCCCATTGCCTCCCCACCCCACTAACCTGCTTTCCAACTCTGTTTTCCTGTGCAGGGCAACAAAAGACAACCCAGCTGATCAGCTTGGACTCAGGAGATGGAGAATAGATGGGGGTGGGGCTAGTCAGAGGTGGTATTTGCTGGTTCTCTGAACTACTCAAAATTTCTGCTACCAGTTCTGCAGAACTGGTTTGAACCTGCTGAATACTACCTCTGGTACACAGTATGTGGAGTGATGCTATTTAGAAAAGAAAGAAGGTTACAAAAGCATTATTAAAAATACTGCTATAAAATAAAAGCATTGGATTAATGGATAGTAAGTCCATTATCAAATCAGAATGTTCCCAATATTGAAAACTGCACTCTTTTCTATAAGAGACAATAAAATAAGGATAAACAGATCTGTATATTATCATTATAGTCATACTTGCATGTTGTCCAGATCTTTTAATTTTGACAGATTATTTATATGATAAAATTTTCTCTCTTGTAATAATTGAGATTTTTTTCATTCTTCTTCCTCATCATCATTCTTTTGCTTCTGCATCACTTGATATATTTATCTGACATTTCTTTCCTCTCTCAATCTGTCCATTGTTTCCTTTCATAATAGGTGTTACATTCCAATCTTGTATTTTGCACAAATAACCTTGTGCAATTTCTTAGTTGTGCAAATTTGAATTTTTTCCTTTGTCCATTCATTTCTTTCTCTCGGAAAGGATGACCTAATTAATTCCCAAGTTTATTGTGGGGGGAACTTATTAGACCAACATAGATCTAAGCTTTTGGCAAGGCAACATTTCAAATTTTATTTGATGCTGTCTTGATCTACATCAAAAATTGAGTGGCTTAACCCTTGGTTTCCCATATTTATCCATTCCAAATGTGCGTGGTAAAAGAAATCAAGTCACCACTTAAAGCATAAATAATAGATTCTGGCTAGGAAATTTGTTATGTTCAGGAGAAACATAACAGAAAATGGAATGTGGTAATAATTAGCTACTCATAAATTGTGTGTAAAAAGAAAGTGATATGGGTCAAGAATGAATGGTTACTTGAATGAAACCAGAAATGCTCTACACTACTTTGTTCAAAACTTCACATGCTTCATTCTCTACTAATCCTCTACTAATCTTCTACTAATCTCTACTAATGACAAGTAAGACAATGTTTACTTTAGTATTTATAATAAAAGTCCATAAAAGCTGATCAGTCAGCTGATCCATTCCAACATTCTATATCCCACAATGTCCAACCAGTTGTATTCTGAAAGCTGTCATGCATGTGGCACTTAAGATGTGCTGCCAGGCCTGAGAAAGAAATAAAGAGCAAGGAAGATTAATAGCTATTTATATCCTTGGCTATCTGACCCTTGCTTAATCGGATGCATGGTAGCCACTCAGAAAAACAATGTTTTCCTCAGGTGAGCTCTATTTGCCTGGTTGTTGCCTTATCACAGTAAATAAATCTTGTGGTTTGGGATTAAAACTGTGCTTTTCCAAATCGCATGAAATAAAGGGTATTAATTTATTCTTTAGCATAAGAATCTTTAGCTTGGTTTAGTTTTGTTTTGTATCAGAGCATAAGCTTGATATTTCAACAGCCTTGAGATTTAGTTATGGATTCATACCAGAGGCGAACCGTGAGCACTACAGCTGGGCCTTCACCTCAGCCCTCACTGCCAAGAAGATAAATCATCGTGGAAAAAAAGAAACAGTACGATGTTTGAAAGCGTTCAACAACTGCAATCCTTTAATTAAGGATAATAAGAATGTCATCTACCATAACGGAGACAAAAGGCGTGTTCCTCACTTCTTGATGTCGGTGGGCTGATTTTGTCAGATTTGTAAGGCTCACAAATCCGCCGCTGACCCAGGTGGATGACCTCGTCAGTTGTATTAAACGCAAACAACTCCAGTATAGTACAGTTCTGTTATATTTCCTCATACAGCCCATCATCCACTGGATATCGCTGCATAATTTTCGGCTCTTGAAATGCCTTTCTCCACTTTCATTAACCGTTTTCTTTTTATTTCAGTTCTTGGAGTTGGTCTTCGTTTTTTATTATTTTGGAGTTATTACTGGTGGATGAAAGGCCGCCTTGTGAAAAGCGCGATTGCCTAACAACTAGCCACAGCTTCGTTTCTCATCTTCGCATTCGAATTCTCACTCACCACTCTCACCATCTACCGCCTTATCGGATTCACGACCAGAGCCCATGATCTTTGTTTTGTCTCCTGCCCACTTAAAATCAAACCGGGATTTGCCCGTCAGTTTTCCCAATCACTCTCCAACAAAACACAATAAGCTTTCGGCCTTCCCCTGGTTCGATGAAGTCCTAACCAATTAATGAGCCAGCATAACCGGGCTTTGATAGAGACGGAACGATTCTGATTGGACTATACTATGTTTCAGGACGTAAACCTTTCATTGCATGATTGAACTTACACTAAACTTAACTTTAGAACGTATAGATTAGAGGAAAATGTATTAAATGGATTGTATTAAATCTAAATTAGATAAGATTATATATAATAATTTAATACTTATATTTTTTGGTCCAGATTTTTTTAAGGCCTTCTCTGAAGGCGTAGAAGGCCTGAAGGTTCCCCTCTGATTCATACACCTGTTCAAAAGCTGCATGTATAATATGATTAAATATAAGCTGTCTGTTCACCTTTGTGATTAATAATTGGTGACTTTATATTTGTGATTTTTCACTATAAAGCAGGCTGCAAATCCACAATACAAAAATAACAACATAATCATACATCTTCCCTTTTATTTTTAAAAGATGTACCCTTTCTCAGGAAAGCTTCAAAAATTTTGTCTTGATTTATTAGATGCTTATCAAGTCACAATTGTAATTTAAAATAAACTCTAATTGAGCATGTGAATTCATTAACATGAGGCAGATGGGTTTCAAATTGTCTCTTGAATGCAAGGTCATCTCTTCAAGTTTAAAACTTTAAATTTATTTTTCATAATTACCACTATGTAATGTACTGAATGAATGGTGATACTTCCAAGTATGATCATTTGATGTACAAGAACTTTGTCTGTAATTACAGGCCAGTATGTCAGGCTTCATCTGAAGTTATAAACTAAGAAAAAAGAATAGAGGTGAGTTGATTCAAATGTCAAGGTACTTCATTTTTTTCATGTAGAGGATCAAGCACATTAAAAAAAAAGAAGAATCAGTAGTCGATAGTTTGATAGCATTTCAGTTTTCCCTGATTTTTATTTCATTTTTATTTGTATACTAAAAAGATCATGTCATTATAGCACAGATTTTCACATTAGCTGTCTGTAGTCTGACATTATAGAGGGTAAAGTCCAATACAAATTTTCATGTGTACCTCTAAAGATACATGCTGATCAGAAAAATCAACCTGTGTTTTCTACATGTTCCAAGGCAATTTATGTGAGAAAATTTCTAAATATTGGTTGGGTTTTTTTTTTTAGGAAAAATATCTTTAAATTTTAATATTTGACATACATTGCATTACATTAAAGAACTGTGATGGTGCAGTGGTTAGAATGCAATTGTCAACTTTCAAAATGACTATGGTTGAGATTTTTTTTTCCATTTCTCAGTTGCCACACAAATTTGGAGAGGATAGGAGGTTTGGAATGCTATTCTCCAATGTGCTAGACATAACATAGGAGAGGCTGGTAAAACCAAGGTCATCTCAACAAGTGCTGAGCAAGAAAGGAGTGGAGTGCCTGAAGAGCCTATCATTTACCCCATTGAGCAATGTGATTTGTGACACTTTGGTGGAGGAAATCATTTACTGATCCATAGGACATATTTAGAGTTGGCTTCACATTTGAACATGCTGATATGATGTACCCAATAAAGAGAATCTTTGAGTCCCAGTCTCAGAATTCTTACTTGGTTCGGAACCATGATAGCAGTATTGCAAGCATACAAATATGAGTAGATAAATATATACCACTTAGGTGGGAAAGTAACAGCTTCTGTGCACCTCAGCATAGTTATTCTGGCCGTATGATCACAGAAATATCTTCAGACAACACTGCCTCCCTCAGCTAAGAAATGGAGATGAGTATTCCTCCCTAGAGTCAGATATGACTGGACAGAGGACATCTTTACCTTTACCTTTACTTTTAATGTATTTTTATAGAGGTCTTCAGAAAAATACTGATTAATAGGATAAATATGAAACAACAGGAACTGTTCTGAAAGGTACTGATTAATTTGTCCTTAAATGGAACAATGAGAGTTGATTTATACTACTGGCAACTGAGTATTTTCTATTTTGAATGGCAACGACAGGTTTACAGAATTTCCAAAAGAATTTTTTCAGATCACTTTTACTAGATCCTTTGTATGGAAATACAGGGATAACATCTATGGACACCCCATATCCAGATTTTGTTTTTGAGCTACGGTCTTTCCATTTGTTTATCAGTCAAGGTTCAGCTGTCTTTAGTGGCACAAAGTCAGAAATACAAGGTGCAGATTTCTCAGAATTAAAATGCAATAATTAAAGGAATTGCTTAATTTAGATTGTCCTTCTTTGCACCTTTTCTTGTATTAATAGAATTATTCTTCTTGAAAAGCAATGAAGAGAATCATATCATAGATTTATATAAAGAAGTACCTACGGATTTTCCATGTTTTTGAGAAGCAATATGTTGGCTTAAAGTTTTCACAGAACCATAACTTTAACTCCTTTTGAAGTCAATTTTTAATTATCTTTTGTTAGTTTACATGTGTTTATTTTATTGGATTAAAATAACAAAAGCTTAAATGGGATCTGAAAAAATCCCAGGTGCAGTAAATTACAGATTTATATTACAATAATGCATGAAGTAATAGCTTGATTAGTTTCAAGAAAATTACACATTTTCATGATTGTAATAGTGTTATCTCAAAATACTGACTCTACTTTCCAGCAGCCTATTTTATACAAATATAATTGTTTGTATTTAAAAATTATATAGTTATCCAATTATAAAAATTATAAAAGAAATGTATTGGTCACATAGCAAGAAACAATGGCAGGTGGACTATGGCAGTCTTTAATCATATAGTCATTGAAAGAAGCACAGTTTCCTGGATAAAAATCTGGAGATTATACAAATAATATAAACAGTATGTGTGTATATATGTATATGTATATGTTACATATACATAATTACAAATATATATAGAGAGATGTGGTATGCAAATCTGGACAAAATGTCATCCAATATTCTGTGTTTTTCACCCCTTATTCTGAAAACTAATGTCATATTTTTGACTTCTCAGTTATTTTTTAAAAAATAATAATAAATATAAATTGAGTGAATCATTAGACTGGAATATCCCACAAATTTTCCCATCAAGTTTCATTCTGTCAATGTGGGAGGAAAAAGCTAAGAGAGAGCAAGAGAGAGACAGAGTGAGTGTTGGTACCAGTGGTGGTATTCAAAAATTTTTACTACTGGTTCACGGAAGATCCCGAATTGTTTAAAATGAGTAGGAAGTTTATAGCTTCTGGCACCTCAACTTCTACTTCTGCCTCCCCACCATCTCGAGGACAACGTACAATTCAGGCAATGTTAAAGCAAGATAAGATCAAGAAAGAGTGACTCTACAGATGATTATGCAAGGAATCCAAGACCTTAAATAAAATCAGATACTATATGAAAAGAGAATAGAAAACATTGAGCAAAGAACAGAGAAAACTGATGAAAAAGTGGAGAATATTCAACAAATGATGGTGAAGTATGATGAGGCGATTCCAAAAAATTGAAAGAAGACAAACAAAGAGACAAGAAGATTGGACATATTGATATCAGATTAACAGTGGTTGAACAAATAAAAGTGAGATACTGAAATGGGAGATGGACAGATCAAAATTCTATCTCAGATTTTCAAAACATAGAGAAGAAAAAAGGAACAAAAATGTAGCTGAGATAATGATAGAAATATTGGCTGAAGCTTTGGAAATAAACAGAAGAGAAGATGATGGATGGAGTAGATGAGGTATACCGAGTTTTTACAAGATATGCAATGAGAAATAACCTACCAAGAGAGGTTCATATCAGATTTACAAAAAAAAGCCATTAAAACACAAATATTACAAGTGGTAAGAAGAGAAAAACATTGAAATACAAAGACAAAGAGATAGTGGTTTTAAAGCAAATACCTAGAAGAGTGAGAGAGATGAGAATTTAGTCAATTTTTGACTTAAATGCTATTGAAAAGAGAGGTGAATTATAGATGGCTAATCCCAGAAGGGTTTAATGTTTACATGCAAGAACAGAGATATAGAATAGACTCAATCAAGAAAGCAGGAATTATACTATGCAGAATTTTTTGGAAGCGAGAAGAGGAGGCAGAAAAAAAGAGATTTCACTAATTGAATTTCAAGACGACCAAATGAAGACTGAAAAAGAAGAAGTCACAGTAGGTGACTCCAGTTATGCATAATTTTTGCTCCTTTTGAGAGCCGCGATAACAATGGATGTAACATTTTGCTCGTCCGTTGTCGCTTTTTTACTAACGTTTTGCATCCATTGGGGCAGTGTGACAGGGCCTTAAACAATACACTTTTTACTCAAATAGACATTAACGTGGTCCAGAATAGATATGATTTGCGACTTCACAGAATTAATATCTAATATTCAAGAAACAAATATCGAAACAAGTACTTGGGCAGACCAACAATCCAATGACAATTAAATAGAAAGGAGAAAAAAGAAGATCGAGGATGGACATTAAATCAATACTATTCTAAAGGAGAAGGATTTTATACAGTGGATGGAGAAAGAAATTGGTTTTTTCTTAGAGAAAATAAGAAAGAAGATTACTTCAATTAAGAACATATGGGACACAAATGAAGGCATATGGTAGAGGCTTGATAATAGACTACACAAGAAAAGAACATTAGGAAAAAGCAACCACGGAAGTTTTAGAAGTTGAGTATAAAAGAACTCGAAAAAGAACTACAGAAAATGCCACAGAAAAAAGGACCTTAAGCTAAACTGGATACAAATTAAACATAAAATGAGTTTAATAGAGAAAGAAGAATATAGCCACAGAAAATCAGAAGTGCTGAACAGAATATTTTGAGATGCAACAAACCAGGTAGATCGGTAGCATACAAAATTGAAAAAGGAAAAAGAATCAAGGAAAATACTGCAGTTAATAGATTGATGAAGGTCATGTTTTGCTACGGCAATAAAGAAAAAGAAGGAAATCATTCAAGGCTTTTATGGAAATTATATGAGCAAAGAGAATATTGAGGAGGAAAGAGTTAAACAGTATTTTTCAGAATGCTAATCTACCTAAGATACCTAAAGAGACTGAAAAAAAATGTTAGAAAGCCATAACCATGATGCGAGTTAACTGAAGCACTTAGAAAAACAAAATAAAGGGAAAGGCACCAGGCCCAGATGGAACTTCTGGCAGAATTCTATAAAACATAGCAAGCAATCGCTGAACCTTCCATTGCTAGAAGGCAGGAATGAAGTTAATGCTAAAGGAAGAAGATACCTAAAACCATGGTCAGAGAAGCCTATATTACACTTATTCCAAAAGAAGAGGACTGATCCATTACAAATTAAGAATTATAGACCCATTTTCTTTATTAAATGCAGATTATAAAATTTTCGCTTCAATATTGGCAGAGAGACTCAAAAAATATTTAAATAATTTTATTCATTCTGACCAAAATGGACTTCCTGCCAAAAGAGACAAATTAAAGACAATATGAGATTAATATTGGATACTTTGGAATATTATGAGGCTCATCCCGAAAAAACAAATGACTTTCATATTTTTAGAATGCACAAAAGGCATTGATAATGTGAACTTGCAGATTCATGTATTATTATTAGAAACAGATGGGCTTTGCCAGAAATTTATTCAAGCAACACAAGCCATATATTATAAGCAAACGGCAAAGGTAATGATAGGAGGGAGAATTAACAGACTCTATCAATATAAGAAAAAGGTACAAGACAAGGTTGCCCACTGTCACCTTTGCTATTTCATATTAACTCTGGAAGTGTTAAATAGAAACATTAGAGATGAAAGAGTATAAAAGGAATGAAAATTAAAAAGGAAGAATTTAAATTTGCAAGCGTTTGTGGATGACTTGGCCTTTCTTTTAGAAGATCCTCTAGAAATAGCCACCAAAACTATTGGAAAAGATAGAGGCATATGGCAAGGTGGCCGGCCTGAAAATTAAACCAAAGATAAGACAAAGATTTGACAAAAGAATATGTTACTAAGACAAAAAGAAGAATTGGCAGATGTATTGAAAATCAAGTCACGAATACGTTTAAGTACTTGGGGATACATTTGACAGCAAGATGTAGTACATTAAAAGAGAACAATTACATTAACTTAAACAACAGAAAGCACTAGACTTGACGAAATGGGAAAACCTACAATTGTCACTAATAGGGAGAATTTCAACAATTAAAATGAATATTTTACCAGAATCTTTATTTGTTTCAAAAACAATACCAATTTAGGCTTGGAAAGGACTACTTTGAAGATTTAAACAAAAATTGTGTTGAAATATATTTGCAAGATAAGAAAGCCAAGAATAAAGTTAAAACTTTTTACAAACATGCTAGAATTAGAGGAGGATTTGGTCTGCCTAAATTGGGAGTTGTACTACAAGCTAAAAACTTGACATGGGCTAAAGAATGGATAACATTAAGCAATACTAGATTGTTGCCATTAGAAAGACATGATTCTGTTTATGGGGTGGCATGCCTTTTTATGCGTATAAGGGAACTAAAATACAGGGTTATTTTAGAAGACATCATATACGGGAGTCTCTGTGCGTTAAATTGGAGAAGATTAAAAGACAATTGTTATTTGAAAATTCCAGTCTGGTTATCGACTATTGAAGCATTTTCTTGTCCTTTAACAATATAAGAAGAACAAACAGTTAAATATGGGAAATTTGAATGAAAAAAGGGTGAAACTTAAATCGATGCAAAAACTAGAGGAACAATAGGTATAAAGATAATTGGTTTTTCTTATGTTGTAAATACATTCAAGGTTTGAAAAAGACTTTAAAACAGAAGGTTTCTATAAAATAACATTGACTGATTTAGATAAGATTTGACAGGTCGTACTGATGAAAAGTGATTTAAAAATTGTATGGATATTTATTCAAAAATTAAACTAGAAGAAGAACAAGTTAAAGAAACTATGATTGCTTGGGGAAAGAATTTGGATTTGGATTGACCTAGAGAAATGCAAAAAATTGTGGCTCTCAAAATTATAAAATGACAATGTTCAACAGCATTTAAAGAAAATTTTGCTATAAGATGTTTTACAGTGGCATTTTCCCCGGACAAGAATAGCAAGAATGTTCAAGAATAAATCGAAAGATGTTGGGAAATGTCATCAATACCGTGACTCATATTACCCTATGTGGTGGACTTGTGCAAGATGCCAAAAAATATTGACTAAATCCACACGTGTTTTGAAAAAATGACTAAAAGCATATAGATTTAAAGCCAGAGATATTTTTTATTGGGAATTCTACCTGATTACATATAGCAAAGTTTAAAATATTTGATTGTAAAAAGTATGAACAGCAAGCTAGATTTTATTTGCTAAAACATTGGGAAAAATGAGAAATACCATTGCAGCGAGGAAAATTATCAAGAAAATTACTGGAATGTTGCTGAAATGAGTAGATCTGACATTTTGAAATTAGAGACAGAAGGATAAAACAATTTACAAAAATTTTGGCATCTTTTCTATTCAATGACTATGATAAGCAAAATATAGGATCATAAGAGAATATGTGTAGAGTTATAAAAATAATGAATAATATATAAAGATGTATTTCTCTTTTTACTTATTTTTACATATATAAAATGTTTTAGGATAGATGGAAGGACATATATGAATTGTTAAAAATAAACTAAGTAAAATATAGCTATCTCGGCCAAAAGTATGAATGGAACCAAAATTATAGTCAAATAAGCTGATTAATAATAATACTAGGATATTTCAATTCTGAATAATATGAGTTATTATGGTAATCGTAAACTGTTATTGAGACTATGAAAATCGATGCCACAAAAAATTTGTAAACCAACCAACACACTGTTTGTACACTTATGGAAGAAAGTTGATGTTTTTATGTTTTGTTTGTTTTTGTTTGTTCTTACAAATCAATAAAACTTAACCAAAAAAAAAATTACTACTGATTGTGTGGGCGTGGCTTGGTGGGCATGGCAGGGAAAGGATACTGAAAAATCTCCAGTCAGAGGTGGTATTTAGGTGCCGGTTCTTTGAACTATTCAAAATTTCCGCTACCAGTTCTCCAGAACTGGTCAGAACCTGCTGAATACCACCTCTGATTACAGGAAATGAATAAGACCGCAGAATTCTGGTCATTTTCCCCTGCAATAATTATACCCTTTCGATTCCCCTTTAACAGCTGAGTTGGACTTGGACTTTTGGTCTTTCAAAAAATTGGCCCAGCTTAGCCCAGTTATAGTGCTGTACTTCTATTTATACCTATAGATTTCAATGGCATTTTTCAAAAAAAGTCTAGAAATAAGGTGGGTTTTTCAGTTAGAGTTACAAAGTTACTCATACTCCAATAGTGAGGTGAAATATAAGCATCATTTTAACATAATTGCCCTCCAAAACTCTGCAACCATGTGATATTAAAAAGTACTTATCAGCTTAAAATTTCACATGGTGCAGCACTTAACTCAAATTATTTATTTCCCTGGATACCAGTTTTGTTCTACCCAGAACCTAGAGGGTGATAGATGGATAACCTCTAAATATAGATCAATATGCATATATTGACAATTAGCAAATGGATGAGGCATGAGGAAGAATAACTGCTGAAGAGGCAATGTGGACATTAGAAGATTTGTTTTGTATACCCATAAGTCTTTTGAAGTCTGCTTCACTTTATATTTTAAATAATGCTTTCCACATTTTAAATCATGTATAATACAGTATCCTATATTGCAATAGATATATTGCATTGACATGGATTTAATATCTGAATGATAATATCTGAACCATGAAAGTAAAAAAAAAAGAACATGCTACATAAAATATATAAGGCCTTACAGCATGAAGATACATTCAGAAGATTTCTCTGTCCCTTAGAAACATAAATAATAAGTCATCTCATATTGATTTGAGTTTTGAGTTCACAGAATTTGAAAATAGTATTCAGAGAAGAACTATTTTTGAAGTTAAACTAAGATGTGAAAGAGATATGGAAGACAAAGACTGGTGGAAAATATTCATTTCTTTTATTTCTTGAATGGTGTAATACTACTAAATATGAAATATAATTATTATGCTCATGGACTGAATACAAAAGCCCCTACTTTTCATTAAAGTTCTCTCTTCTTTCTTGGATGTCAATTCTAAATGGGAGAAAAGATATTTTTCTTTCTCTGTCTGATTGTATACATGCCCTTTGAATTATAATATTCACAACTGCTTTATAAGCTTATTTAGGCCATCAAATAGTGTAATAATAACAGCACTGTAATTGTTATAGCTACATGTTCTTATTTGTCATTACATGTCAGTCATTGGAATTTTCCAGATTGACTAACAAAGTAACCCTGTCATGTGACCTACTTCCAGCTACCATCCTACAAAATAATAATAATAATAATAATAACATGGAAAAATAACAAAAACACCACATGGGTATGCATCTTCATGTCCATGAAGCCCCTGAGGACACTCCATGTAGAACTACCCTAGAGCCTTTAGCCATTTCCCCACTAATGACTCAGAATCACCCAGCCAATACAATGTACTCTATCCAGAGTCCACAAGGTGACACAGTAGGTCAGGGGTGTCAAACTCACATCATCATGGGAGCATCACATGACATATCGGGACTTTTTTCCCCTTCACTAAATCAGGCACGGGTATTGCCAGGTCAGACGCATCCAGTCCATGGACCAGAAGTTTGACAGCCCTGCAGTAAGTAGATGGATGAGCCAATAAAAAACTGTCTTCATTATTATTATTTTGGTATATGCAATAGTGAATGGAAGAGAGTATTAAGCTCGTAGCAGAGATCTTATCTGTGTTCTCTTGCTTTTGTCTATGTAAAAGCAAGGCCAGCATCTAGGGCTGCTTTTCGAGTAAAAGCACATTAAGCAGTGGTCACTTGTTTTTGACAATCATTAAATCTACATTTATTAAACTCACACAAATTCAAGCCTTAGGCAAGGCAGCCTTTAAGATAAGGAAAACAAATTCGATTTCTTCTTGATTTACTTCAGAAACTGAATGGTTCCCCTTTTGTTCTCCATTGATTCAGTCATACTGAAGATTTATGTGGTAAGACAAATAAAACTATGGCTTAAACACAAAGAATGATCAAAGAAAAATGTGATTGTTGTTTAAATCACATTACTATTCTTTTCTTTCCTTCTGAAGGCATACAGCTACCGTACTAATTGCCTAAGTTGATTGCATCTGATTTTATTTAATTATTGTTCCTTACCTTCATTGCCCATATAAATTGCACCTGCCTGGGAGCTGATTCTAGTTTATATGTGCAAATGTGATTTGTGAACAGACCACACTTGAGTGGGAGGCCTGTTAGAATGTTTTGTTTATGAGAAGGTTCACACATAGTATTTTATCATGTTAAGAGGTCATGCCACCACCAAGTTTTAGAACCCTCTGCAATAAGTAAGATCATTACCATTACCAATTTAAATTCTTTCAGCATCTTATAAGACAAGTACAGGCATTTGAAATCACTTCAGAAGTTTTGGGCTAGATTTCTCATAATTCTCATAAGTAATATTTAATTATGATAATTAATAATTATCAAAATTAATACACAGAATAAGAGAGTTGGAAGGGACCTTGGAAACCTTCTTGTCCAACTCCCTGCTCGAGCAGAAGATCCTATACCAGTGGTGGCTAACATTTTGGGCTCCCGTGCTGAAAATTGTGCATGCATTCCCATGCCAGCACCCAGAAGGCAATGTGCATGTCCCCCACACCCTATGCACATGCGTACACAACAGTGGTGGGATTCAATTCTTTTTACTACCAGTTTTGTGGGTGTGGCTTGGTGGCCGTGGCTTGGTGGGCATGACAGGGGAAGGATACTGTAAAATCCCCATCCCCTCCCCACCCCACGAACCTGCTTTCCAGCTCCATTCTCCTGTGCAGGACAACAAAAGAAAACCCAGCCAATCAGCTGGGACTCAGGAGGCAGAAAATAGATAAGGGTGGGGCTAGTCAGAGGGGGTATTCCAAACTACTCAAAATTTCCACTACTGATTCTCCTGAACTGGTCAGAACCTGCTGAATACCAGCTCTGGTGCACAACCTCCCTTGTGCACACTGTGCATCTCTGCGCATGTGCGCATGATCCCCGCACGCCATCTATCTCTGTGCATGCATGTGCAATCCCCCCATGCCATGCATCTCTGCACATGCATAAACATCTCCAATGCACCTCAGCCCCCACGCATGCACACCAGACTCCCAACAATCAGCTGGCAGGTGGATGACGTCTGCGCATGTGCAGTGGGGCTCTTTCAGGTGACCTCTCATATGCTGGCAGAAGTGGCTCTGTGTGCCACTTCCCACATACGTGCCATAGGTTCGCCATCATGGTCCTATACTATTTCAGACAAATGGTTGTCCAATCTCTTCTTAAAGAATTTGGAGCTCCTACAACTTCTGGAAGTAAGTTGTTCTACTGATTAATTGTTCTCATTTATAGAAAATTTCTCCTTAGTTCTAGATTGGTTATCTCCTTGAAGATTCAGAGATCTGGACAGGAGCTACAGTGAAAAAACTACTCCTATAAAATAATACATAAATGTGCTGAGATGGAAAGCCTAACCAAATTGTTAAAAAATAAACAAGATAGTGACTATCATGAAATATGGAACATTTGGTATGAGTGGTTAAAGAAAAGGTAATATTTGATATTTGAATAAATTATGGAAATGACAGAAGATGTGCATTTAATTATAAACTATATAGAGAAATTAAAACATTAAAAGAACGAAGGAGTTATTGTAACAAGGCAGATCACG
>BHFT01042808.1:0-26311 GCA_004320025.1 Laticauda laticaudata
TCCTATTCTGACTGTTGTTTGAATAAAGCCTTTTGTTGTTGGAACCCGGTCTACCTCGTGTGTTTCCGAACAAAACAGAGTTGTCCTGCAACAACTTGTCCATTTTAATAAGTTGTCCCACAGTGAGTTGGCTGTGGCATATTAGTTGTGGTGAGTTGATCATGGTGAGTTAACCAGAGCAAGTTGGCTGCGGCACAGTGTACCACTCAAAAAAGATATATATTTTTTTTAAAAAAACCCACTGTAGCTCTCTGTCATCTTCCTTTTCTTTGTAACATTTAATAAGCAAGAGCATGTTTTTCATTATCAGAGCAAAATAAATGAGAAAGACTGGCTTCAGGATCCAGATTTGTCATGAATCAGAGGTTCAGCATCACAGGTTCTGACCAGTTCTGGAGAACTGGTGATGAAAATTTTGAGAAGTTCAGAGTACCGACAAATACCACCTCTGACTAGAGATTTTACAGTATCTTTCCCCTGCCACGCCTACTAAGCCACGCCCACAGATCCAGTAGTAAAAAAACCTGCATCTCACTATTGCCCAGCATATAACTTTTATATACTGTTGTTGCTCTCTAGCCCCATCTAGTGGCTGGAGGGACAAATATGCCCTAAGATACGATCTTTATATACTGTTGTTGCTCTTTAGCCCCATCTAGTTGCCAGAGAGACAAATACCTAGTATATGATTTGAAGCTGACCCCACCCATTACCCATCAGCCTGCACTCTCAAAACAAGTGCATACTGGGAAGCCAGACTCCATTTCTTTTAGCATTTGGAGAAGGCAGAAGCACAAAGGAGAATCTTTCTTAATCTGTGGCACATGGTCATCCAAGGACAAACCCACATCCCATGCACAGAGCATTGCTGGTGAGATTTAAATTGCTTGTATGTTATGTTAAGCAGTAACTCAATACTGTCTTATCTTGTATTTGGTTCTCATTGTATGCATTTTCCCCAGTTTCACCATGCCCTGGCCCTTCAGTAAAGCATTCAAGATCTACCCACATAGTCTCTTTTATTGGAAGATAGATGGGTTTAACTTCATGTCAGGCTGCACACAGACTAACATGTAGTGAGGGCAGAACAAGATTCACTGAAAATTGAAAACTGTTTTTAGCCAGCTCTATTACAATTCAAAAACTATCTCTTGTGTAAAATATTTTTTCTTATGAAATGATACCTTGACAGACATATAATATTTTTTCTACAGTTAAAATTACTGGTGCCCAAACTGTTTATGTTATTATGGTTTACCTAATACTATATTATAGGGAAAAGAAAAGCAGATTCTTTTTTTCTTAATGTATTAGTCTCCCTTTATACACTGATAAAGGACTGACTGAATACTTTTTAGAGACATACTCAATTATTTCCTGCACTCAGGATTGAACTTTAGAAGTTATTTTGTCTCCTTTATTTTAGGTGTCTGCTTCTGATTTCCGTTTTGATTTTGCTACTCTTAATTTTTCTCCCTGCAATTACATGCGTTTTAAAAACTAGCAAGTGCATCTATCTGCTCCAGTAGTACTGACATGCCCTTTCCAGGATCCTTCTTTTACACAGCTAAGATTTATTACCAAATTGTTGGTATGACAAACAACACTTTCACTGCTTCCTCAAAAATTTCTTTCCAACCTCTCAGTTCTCTACACATTCTGCAATTGATTTGTTGAAATGTCATCATGAATAAAGGGTAACAACATCAAATCTCAATTCTAAGGCACGCCAGTTCAAAAGACACATAAAATGTAATGGTGACATTCACTATAATGATTTGGTGGGGAAAATTAAGCTGTATGATAAAAAAAACACCCTACTATTCTAGCAAGAATGAATTGTTGCTTAATATTTCATGTTTTTCATGTGATTTCTTGTTTTCCCATTCATTTATTTCTGTGATCCCCCATCTCCCCATTGCACGTCTTCTTATGTGCAAATTGTTTGGCACTAAAGTTGGCTTTTATATTCTCATTGATTGTCTTCCTTACTATGAAGTAAATTCCTAGGTTAAAATATATTTCCAATATATGACACTGTTCCAGGCCAGCAGCTAAAATAACTACTTCCATTGTAATAATTAGTTAGAGATGTTGTCTTCCTGGATAATTAATACCATGATTAGATTGAAATAGCACATACTGCATGTGTGATTTTTTTTTAAAAAGGTTATGCTAATAGTAAAACAGAAACTGAGGAAATTATTTGCAGTTCATACTAACAGAAAAAAAAATTAAGAAGAGACTTGAGGCCACAACTAGTTGAGAAATGCAAGATCTTAGGAAAGGTTTACTTATCTTTTTGACTTATATTCTACTCGTCTGGAAAAATCATCAATTAAAGAAGTCAGACTGCAAATACAAGCATCAGCAGAAAATACTAGAAACCAAATATAATGGCTTATAAAAGGGAAATAACAAATCTTACTATGAGTAACTCTCCTATTAATAGAATTAAGATCAGAAAAGGAGTAGCTAAATAAAGGTTCAGTTGACAATATATTTAAAACATTTTTTTCTCTACCAGTTCTAAAGCTACCTTTTTTCTTTCTCTCCCTGCTCCTTTCCCAGTTTCCCCTCTTCTTCCCAGGACCAGTTTGCATCCATCCATCATCCCTAGAAACTGTTTTCTTCCAAAATTCTTGAATGTTCCCTAACCTGCATTTTGCTTATACAGGTAGTTCTCAATCTATGGTCTGTGGACCCGGGGGGGGGGGGGGGGNGGGGGGGGGGGGGGAGGCATAATGTTGTCACATGGGGTCTGCAAAGGCTTGAAGAAATGTTATGATTTAAATCTTGAATTAAGACTTGAGGGTCTATGGCCATGCTCTGTGGCCGCAAAAAATATTTAAAGGGAGTCCATGGGGGAAAAAATTGGGAACCACTGGCTCACATTCCTCTAAGTTCTACATATAAGTCCTACAAGTTTAACATTCTGGGATCTAGATGTCTTAAACAACTCTGATCTTATTTTGCTCCTAATTGTGCCATCCCTATTATCTTTTTAACAAAACATCTGACAAATAAATAAACACCTCTTTAATTTAATCTCTCTTATCTTGACATGCATTCACACAGTGGTTAAGATTAGAGGAAAATGTATGTGAGTATCATTAGTTTACAAATCTACCTGAATGAGTAATTCACAAAGTTTGGTTACAGATGATTGGTTCTTCTTTTCATCAAGGAGGAAAGACACTGTTGGCTGGTAGCAAGCATCCTCTTCATTGTTGAACTCTCTTTTCCCTTCTTCAGCAAAAAGAAGGGCTAAGAAATATAAGGAGGCCATACACAAACTCGGTTTTCTGGTAGAAAGATGGATACATTCACATAGTGTATCTAAAAGGTCAAAGAGAGTCAACTTTTATGATGCAGCAGTTTCATAAATATTAAATGATGTGTTAGGATATGAAATGAACTAACAGAAACAAATACCAGGCAATAGGTAACAGGATGGTTATGTTGACTATACATCAACATATGCCCTACCACCCTTATTTTATTTAAAACATTCATTTAAGTAAACTTTGAACTGTGATAGAAGCCATTAACAGCTGAAACAAATTCTATAAAAATGGTTTATTCCAAGTCTGCATGTCTGTTTGGAGAATCATAAAGAGAGGAAGTATTTCTAAATTAATTTGGGAGAGAAAACCTTTTGTTCTGACAGAAAAAAGTTTAACATCAAGCAAAGGATCCATGATAAGAGACACTGAGTTATTCAAAAAAGCATTTCCTAAGGTGTGCCCAGTCAAATGTCTTTAGGGAGATGTCTGTGTAAACTGCAGGTGCCATCATTACATCTCCCATGTGTTAGCCTTTTGTGATATGTATAATTGTTGATGATTTGCGTAAGTTGAAGGAAAAAAGTCTTTAGTTAGCAGGATGGTGCTCACCTATAAACCTATCTCACTGTAGGCTTCTTATGTTCTATACTGTTTCTATGAAGCAATAAAATAATTTGTTTTTATAGCAATAATCTAGGGTAAGAAATAATAAGGGTAAGAAAGACTCATTAAAGCAAAGGCAGGCAACTGGAGGCCTCAAGTTTGCATAAATAGCCTCCAGGCAATTTTTTTCCGAGTCTCAAAGCCATCTTTTATTATTGTACATCTGCCAGAAATTGGTGATATAATTTCTTGACATTATGGGATGAGTACATAAAAACACAGTTTCATATTCAACTTGAACTTTTCTTCCAATCCAGGAAGAATAAAGCCATAGCTCCACCTGCTTTTCATCATTATTTCAACCACAAAGTGTTACATGCAGCTCTTGGACATTACAAGACTCTTCATCTCTGCTATTGTTCATTCCAAGAAATGAAACCTCTGAATGATCTACCTATATTTCCCCAAAAATAAGACCCAGACTTATTTTTTGGGGGGTCCCAAAATAAGCACTAGGGTTTATTTTTGGGGATGTCTTATTTTTTTCAAACAGGCAGCTCACAGGAGGTGGGGCAGGGATGGTGCCATGTCAGTCCCCCTGCATGCTTTGCCCCTACCGTCCTGCATTGTCCTCCAGTGCTTCTCTAGTTTTGCCCATCCATGCTTGTTCACTTTGTTCCTGTAGCAGGAAAGAGGCAAGAAACTCACTCGAGGCTCCAAGGCTCTATCCATTGATGCACCAAAATACCAACTTGACAAGAAGGGATTGATTTCTCTGCAGATCATTTCAGGAGGGTGCAGTGAATCCATTAAACAGACAGTGGGAAGGAGTGGGTGGGGTCTTAATTACAGCTTATTTTGGGGGTAGGGTTATATTAGGCACACTCTTAAAAATCAGGCTAGGGCTTATTTTTGGGATAGGGCTTATTTTCAGGGAAACATGGTAACTAAAGAGACAAAACCTCTGAATGAACTACAGTCAGGAATAGAAACACAAACCTAATTCTTCACAGTCTCATCTGACTGGCGTTTCTGAAGCATACTATAATCCATGGTGTCAAAACTAATAAAAGGAAGTCAAAGGCTTTACACTGTTATGCAGAACATTGTTTTAAAACCAGGTATTACCTATTACAGAAGCCCAATGCTTTGCAAACGCGAGAGATACAAATGGTAGTGCACTATGACCACATTTTCTTAACAGTACAGCTAAAAAAACAAGTAGATCTTCCCATGTTCGATGAACTGCAGATGATAATTCAGGTCCTGTCATGTAAACATAAGGGGGGGGGGAAGTAAGCATCTAAGTAAAAGCTCACCTTAAATGTTTAAATATAGCTAAAGACAAGAAACTATCCATTCCACAAGAAGGACAAGACTTATATGCCACCCTAAAGGCAGGAAGATAACAAATATTATATATGGATATTCCAAAATTAAATTATGAAGCCACATTTATTAACATATACGCAAATGAAGTTGGATATAAACTGCTTCTAATATTCTAATATCATATTTTTATGTCTGTCTTTATATTTATTCAAATTTTTGTATTTCACATTCACAGTCTATGACTGTATTCACAGATTAATATCTTCAAGAGATAATTCAATAGATATTTTCAAAGTAAGTAAGCATATCACCTCATTCTTAAGTTCTTGATAGTGTTGTACAATATATGGTAACAATGGCAAGCAACAGATCTACCTGGGACTTAAAATCGTGCTTTGTTTCATAGAAATTAAGTGGTAGTCTCAGTGCTATTCCCACTTAATTAACACAAAGCAAGTGCACTTTGTGCAAAAATAACTTTGTAAACAAGGGTAAACAAAGAAGAACTGAAACAACATTTATAATGGACTATTATGACTTTATTGGAAAGCTCAAATCCTTCCAAAAGGGTTCTGAGCTTGAAACAATCCTTATTTGAGATCAGACTATTTCTATTAGAAACTATTTCTTCCCTCTATCTGCCTTGAAAATCCTACTGCGAAAAGGGTTTTCTTGAAAGATTCCTGGAAACTCAGAAGATCAGATTCTTTTTAATGATTCTTTTCCTGAGGAGACCATGAATTCTATTTGGGGGGGGGGGGGCTCATCAACTCTCCAGGCCANGGGGGGGGGGGGTCTCATCAACTCTCCAGGCCATTGTTCCATCTAGCCCTATATATGACATACTGTCTATATGGATAATCTTTCAGGTAGAAATGTTTCCATTCCTATTTGGAAATATTGAACCTTCAACAAATATCACTGAAATATGGTGATATTTTGCTTAGCTTCCAGACTGTAGAAAACAAAATGTTGACATCAACTCATACAACTTTTATACATAATTTTCAGATATCTGCTCCTTACCTAGGCTGTCCTTGGAGCTAAAGGAAAGAATCACGAAGAACTTTTCCAAAAGAGGCTTTAATAACTCATCTTGCAACACAAGATGAGTGTCCACCAACAAACATGACCTCAACAGCTGAGAAAATGATGAAACAAATTCCAATAGAAATAAAATCTGCTTAAAAAGAACACAGAATTATTAGATTCTGATATTTGGATAACATTTTATAACTATTTTTTATAAACTTTATTCTGCCTTTATTATTTTTATCTAGAAGTCAAGTCAGTAAACATATCCAACATATCTTCCTCCTTCTATCTCCTCCACAACCACAACTCTAGAAGGTGTCCCAAAGGTGCTTTCTCGAGAGGCAACTGAACTTTCTGGTTTTTCTTTTCTTGGAAGATATTTTGCTTCTCATCCAAGAAACTTCTTTAGCTCTGACTGGGTGGTGGGAAGTCAGAATTGAAGAAGCTTATTGGATGAGAAGTAAAATGTCTTGCAAGAAAAGAAAAACCAGACAGTCCAGTTGCCTCTTGAAAAAGCAATTGGGACAACCATGACCTGAAGGATTGAGAATCTCCACAGACAATCCTACAAGGTGAATTGGACTGAGAGTGATTGACCCAAAATCACCCAACTGGCTTTCATGTCTAAGGTGGCACTAGAATCCAGGTACCTGATTTCTAGCCCGATGCCTTAACCACTCATCCAAACATCTTTAAATAATCCTTAAAGCAATATAGGGCTGGCATTCTACCTTTAAAAGGTAGGCATCTAATCCAGAATATATTTGGAATTAAAATCCACTAAAACTGCTTAACAACTTTTATACTGTCCTATCACAAGACTTTGGTAATGTACATAATATCGGATAGGATTCTACCGGTTCTGTCCGGTTCTACAGAACCAGTAGGTCTGAAGAGCAGCAGACACAGAACCAGTTCTATGTCTGCTGCTGTTTTGGCCCACCCGCCTGCCTGGGCTGTTACCTGTCCTTTATTTCCTGCTTTTTCAACCACAGCTGCTTTGTACGGCATAGCTGTGGTTGAAAAAGCAGGAAAAAAGGGCTTTTCCAACTGTTGTGCACCCGCACACAGCGCTGCTCAGCTGTCCAGGCAGCTCAGCAGGTTGTAAATTGCACTTGCGTGACTCGCCCAACACAGAACAGAACCAGTAAGTTATACTGGTCAAATCCCATGCCTGCATAATATAGACATGTATATCTTGACACAAGAACATATTTCCTGTAAATTTTCGGTCTCTCTTTCTCCATATACACATATATTTGTGTGTGAGTTACTGAACTACATTTGCTTGAAACTCACATAAGTCCTCTAAAAAGAAAGTTTGGAAAGTTTTGCAGTATTTTGAACTGAAGTTAACTAGAAATGATGTTAAAACTAACAAACAATTAAACAGAGGATAGCATTAGAGCCTGGCATTACTATCTCATTGTAGTGTTTGCTAATTTAGTAAGGAATTATGTAAATTTAAAATATTAGCATGAATAAAATTTTCATAATTGTCGTTAATCACTGAGAACAAAAAGATACATTTCTTCTATTTTTCAAATAGAAAATCCTTTGCATGTAGAAAGCCATAGCATTTTTTTCCATATCATATATTTAAAAACTCTACAGAAATCATCTATTAAAGCTGATTCTCTCATTCTGGCCCTAATTGCTTGGTGCATGTCGAATCCTTGTACTAGATATCTAAAATATAATTAATTTCTTTTATTATCTCTTCCTTTTTTATTCTATAATCAACAAATCAAAGAATCCAAACATAGCATACAATACAAACATCTCGTAAGTAAATCCAGATGTATACTCAAAGCAACTAATATCTTCAAATTGGCTATACTATGAATATGGATGCATGTTCCCAAAGAATCATGGCCATCTGATGCAAACAGGCAATTCTCCTTCCTTCCCCAGGAGATGCTGAGTTACATTTATGACTAGAACTGAAAACTTCTTGACCCATTCTCCCCTTCTTCCATTCATTCTCATCTGATTCTTGGAAGCTGCCAGATAAATATTTTTGGCAAGGGTTTCAGAAGTAGTTTGCCACTGCCTCCTTTTTAGGGTTGAGCGAAAGTGGCTGGCCCAAAGTAACCCAGCTGATGTTATGCCCCTATCAGAGTCTGAATCTGAGGATGAAGATGAACAGCTGACAGGGAGTGGGAGTGTGGCTCCATTGGCTGTGGAAGAGGCTGGAGAAGGGCAAAGTCTGGCTGGGCAGAGCAGGGGAGAGATAGAAGGAAGACCCAAGCCCACCCCCTCTTCATCCTAGTGCACGCAGGAGGAATGGAGAAGAGAGCAATGTGTGTTGCATGGCTTATGGGGGAGGAAAGGGGTCCTGATTCCTTTCATTAGCCATACCTAGGAATGAAAGTTTATAAGAACTGAATGCTGACTGCGGCAGCTGCTGGAAGCAAATGTGACTTTATCCTGTGTTGTCATTGCNAATGAAAGTTTATAAGAACTGAATGCTGACTGCGGCAGCTGCTGGAAGCAAATGTGACTTTATCCTGTGTTGTCATTGCTTATCTCATTTTGTCTTGATTGGACATAAAATTACAGTTTTTGTTGACCATGTTTTGGACTTGATTCTCTGCAGTTAAAGGCTGTTCTTGGGAGAGTTTTTCTCAGCCAGAAGGTAACCTGGACATTGGGGGAAAAGTTGGAACTATTAAAGGGACTCTTATTGATTATCTGACTGTGTTGCCTTTGTGCCACGCCCGGGTCATCACAGCTGACTTTGTGTCCAAGGCAGAACTAGAACAGAAGTCTTCCAGTTTCTAGCTTGCTGCCTTAACAATTACCTCAGACTGGCTTTCTAATTCTGCCCTCTAATTACTCTGATTAATCTCACATTAACGACAGTCAGGAGAAGAATACAAGCAAGGTATATTAGAGTGAGCAATATGGCAGCCATACATTACACAACACTCATCTGTGCACAAAATGGTATTAAAGTAAAAAGTAGAATACATTATTTAACATACTTCATATACTCAAGACCAGGGGTATCAAACTGGCGGCTCATGAACCGGATGTGTCACATGTAGGCCATGCCCACCCCGGCTCCACAAAGGCAAAAAAGTCGTGAAATGTCACGTGATGCAATCAGGTTTGACACCCGTGCTCAAGATAGTATATAACAGTAGAAAGTCAGCAGAAAAAACATTGAAAAAGGCAAAAATCTGTAGGATTTCAGGATTGTCACATGGCTTTATCCATTTAAAAGGATTCTTTATACCTGCCTTACAGTGCTTGCAAGATCTTGTTCTGCTTGCCTGGGAAGGTTACCTGAATGCAGATATCCAACCACTTTGTTCAGCAACTGAGAGAGTGGAAGAAGGAGGAATGATCTGATTGCCATGGAAATTGGAACATTTTCCACCTGTTTCCTGATGCCTGCTTTCATGAGAATAAAGCTGCACCGCTTGTAAAGATCTTATAAACAGAGGTTTTTGCTTTCAAGGGGGAGGGGTGGGAGAGGAAGAAATTATTTCAGTATTTCTATGGTGTAGTCCTTAATGGGTTTAAGTCTACATGGAGGGAAGAAAGCAGTGGGGTGCCACAAGGTTCTGTCTTAGACCCAGTACTCTTCAATATCTTCATTAACGACTTAGATAATAGAAGGGAAACTTACCAAATTTGCAGATGAAACTAAACTGGCAGGAATAGCTAACACCTAAGAAGATAGGCTCAAGATCCAGATGGATCTTGACAGACTAAGAACATTTGGGGACATAGTCTAAAAAAATGAAAATTCCAATTGCAGAAAGAAAAAGTAAGGTTTGAAGGGACGGTCACGATAGAGCAACCTGACAGAATGCAAAACAGTATGTAAAAAGGACCAACGGATGAGAAAAATGTTTCCATCCGTTGTTATCCGTCTCAAAAGTGCCCCGAATTTGATAAGGCAGAAGCGGGCAACAACGTAAAGGGAACGGGACGGGGGGAGGATGTAGCCAGGATGGAAAGCAGATGCTCCACGGAAGCCTAGCAGATGAATACCGGATGGAAGCGGAATGGCACATACAGCGTGGGCTTCCGGGGGAGGCAACATCAAAGCGCAAGGGCGCAACCGGAAGGAGACGGATGAACGGTCATGCCAATGGAGGCGGATGCCAGTCGATGAAGCCCTGCGAGGAAGCCGAGCGGAGTGCAAAGCGGTTCAACCGCTGCATGCGGGGAGGATGCATTGCGTCAAGGCCCCGGCTGGATATCCCAAAGAAAGCAGCTCGCAAGGCAAGGTCACCATTGCAGAGGAAAAGACTGGCTGCAGAGCCCAGCTCCAACGCAGGCAGCAGCAAGGCCAGCAAGGCCAGAGCAACAACCCAACAACGCATGGGGAAGAAGGAAGAAGCCTCTGCCAGTCTGCTGCCAGCCCTGGCAAGAGAGACAGGGACGACGCATCGCCACGCCCTGGCCTGATCGTGCTTGCTTGGGCTTCTGCTCCTTCGGCCTGGGGTGGAAGTACATGCAGCACCTGGTACGAGAAAGCTGCACCTTACACGAAATGCTGGTCAGCGCCCACGGTCAAGCTGAGGACGAGAGACTACGTTGATGCCAAGTGCAGGCTCTTCATTGGAGGGTGAGATCGCAACCACGGGAGGAGCCAGCCTCTCTGACAACCCATCTCTTCTCAGGCAGCCCAGCAGAGAGAGCCGTCCTCTTCTGGCCAAGAGGTCAGCTGCCTGTGTCCAGCGGCAGGTATCTGTGGAGAACCCCCGGACAGCTGCACTCCCCGTGGCGGAGCGCATTGCGAGGTACCTCGCGGCCGACGCAGTGGGAGCGAAGGAGAGGGGCACTGTCGACATGAGACAAACCCACATCGCAGCCGCCAGCTCCACCCGCCACAGAAAGTAGACAGAGCAGCAGACCGGAGGGGCAGTAGCGCACACTGTCCTGCTAGAGATAAGGGACAACCATCAGCAGAGCAGGTAGATGCTCCTCTCTCAGCGTGGTACAAGCATCGATATTGGCGCATCCTGCAACCGCAAGCCCTTCGGCTCATCTAACTTCAAACCAGGCCCTCATGAAGTCCAGGGTGATTAAAAGGACAGATCACCAAGTTTTCTTCACGAGCCCTACAGACCCGAGCTGAACCTGCCTCCCACCAGTTCCTGGTGCTGGCTCTCACCGCCAGGTGATGTCACTGCCTTCAAGGCTTTTCACAGGCGCCCTCACCGTACCAAGGTTACGGCTACCAGTGAGCTCCAGCAGCACAGGTAGCGCCTTCCATCCAAGGCACAGGTACATGCGTATGCCACCGGGTGCCACCGATGGCCACCCACGCCAGAGATGGCCACCATGCCTCACCGGGTGCTCAGGCTGCAGACCAGACAGCCCCACTACACTCCTCGCGTTGCGCTCACCCCACAGCCAAGCACCAGGACCTCAAACGATTGTTCAATTGTATGGGCTGACACCCGCAGATCCTGGAGGAAGGCTCTCGACATCCACAGGGACTGAGCCAAGGTCTCTTCTGAGAGCGGTTGCCTCCACAGCACCATCCCTGTTGTTCCTCTCGGGGCCAGGACGTCCATGGCAGGCGCTTTCAGACCAGCACATCCAGGCAGCAGCCAACCGTCCACAGCGACCAGGACCTTCAACTCTGATACCGTATGGGGCATGCCTCAGAAGATGACTGAGAGAGGTGCCAGGAGACTTGGGTGGCTACCTGTTGACTTTATCTGGTGGCGTGGGACACTTTGGGTCATTTTCTCTTTTAAGCTTGTTATTAATAAAGATTATCCTTTGCTTTCACACACTTGCTCCTTTATTTTATTAAAATAAAGTCTTGCTGGAAACGTTGTAGAAATGTTATAAGCGCCTGCTTGCATGCTTGTGGGGATGTGTGAATAAGCTTGTGGGGGGTATGGGCGGATACCTTTGGATGCGGTAATAGCTGGTGGATGGGCAGGGATAACTATGGGTGGGTAATAGTGTGTGATAATAAAACCTCAGTGGCAAGCATAGTGGACTGGTATTGTTCACCCGTCCGGTGCCACAGCCTGTGGCCCTTATGATTAGCAATAAGCAATTTAATGCACTTCAGTTCAACACATTTCAACATTAACACAACTCATTTATTTAAATGCCATGTTTGCTTGTAGTGCCACTCACATACATGGCACCAATCTCAATCAGTTGTGATAGAGGACCAGGCGAGGAAGCATCCTATATAAGTGATCTATCAATCGCTGTTGCTTGCCACTCCACTGCTCCCAGGCTGGGGAGTTAGACAGCTGTTTCAGGAAGGTTGCGGCTGCTTCTTCCCTTCCACGGTGAGCTTCTGTTGGGGCCTTGACATCCACAGTATTCTATTCAGGTTTTCGTCCTCGCCTCATTTTCACCAGGCTCCAGCTGTCCCATTTGCTTGGTTGGAGGCGGTTCCACGTTGGCCTGTTCTTGCCAACAACTTGGGTAGCGGGTGCGCATTGAGGATTTGGCAGGATGCAGCGAAGCTTCCGACGCATCCTCCTCACGGGTCTGCGTGGTAGTGCTGCAGTGAGGTGGTGAGGAAGTCCCTGGAACCTGGTTGGCCAGGATGCCAAAAGGCGTTCTCCCCACCCGCCTTGCCTGGACAGCCTGGTAGTTGAGATCCCTCTTCTTCGACGCGGTGTGAAGGCATCTGAAGTGTAGGGCTTCATGGAGGATAGTTTCTGAGGAGAAGGCGTCATCCCCCACGATGAAGTAGTGGGAGCGATCTTTTGTGTCGTTGGGGCAGGGGGTCTGGAGTTTGGAAGCCCATGAGTGAGCTGTGTTTTGCGTTTCCAGCCCTCCTTTGAGATAACTGGCGTGTGATATACCTTGTGGCATCTGAAGCTGGACTGTTGCTCTGAAGCAGTCGATGTACATGAACTTGATAGTTAGCAGTCGACCATGGACGAAGAGGATGTGCCTTGAAGAAGCCCTTGTTAGTTGTGAATCAAGTCCCTGGTTGCATGGAGCTTTGCAGCACCGTGGGCTTTGCCATCTATTGGCGGTCCACGGTATGGGGAGTTCAGCAGCTTGCTGATTACACTGTCTCTGCAACTTTTCTTCCAGCGGGCTTCTTTCAGGTTGGAGGGAGCACTGGAGGAGCTCCTCCAGGTAAATTCTTGCAATGTGGCCTGGGTGTGGCAGCCCTCGCAGCGTACTGCATTGTCCTGTACGTGGTCCCGGATGGAGCCAGGATGGCGCAGAGTCAGTGCCACGTGAGCCAGGGGTCGAGGCTGGGGTCGAGAATTGGGGGCTCTGGCTTGGTCAACCTTGGTTCAGACCACTCCACAACTCGTGAAAACATGGCTGAGAAGACGATGGCCTCATGAAGTTCTGGAATGCAACGGAGCGGTTCTTCGTTCCTCGCGGTCCGACCGATCAGCTTGTTGTAGCAGGGTCAGTACTCTGCTGCTTCCGCGATCCATCTTCCGACCCGGACGCTTCTTGCCGCGTCCGGGTTTCTTCCCGTAGAACAGGTAAAAAAGCCCTGTAGATGCTTCGCACTGTTGCAGAAAGTGATTGGTGTCTACCAAAAGGAGTGTGGATTTGATCCATTGTGGAGCATGAGTGGAATTGCTGTGGAAGAGCAAGAGCTAAGATGAGAGGCTAGAAGATTGGTTCTGTCATCAGCAGGGCCTCTGGATCTAGAATAAGTGGTGATCCAGGAGGAGTTCCACCCCTTTTTATAGGAAAAGATAAGGTTTTTCCGCTCGGTGTCCTTTGCATCCTCTAGGAGCATCCTGCAGAAATCCTAAATAGTCCGAGATACATCCCCATCTGCAAAAGGGTTTTTTCCGTTTTATTATGTCTTTGTGATGACGAGCTGCAATCGACTTTCATCCTTTCTCTCCGTACCGCTGGCTACGTAACGCTAGCGTGGTCACGTAAGCCACAGTCTGTATTCGCGAACTTCCTCCCTGTGTTATCTTTTTCCCCCTGGAGGGCAGTGCGAGTTGTTCAGCGATGTGGTAGATGTAAATCTTATTTCATCATATTTTACATGCGCAGGTGGATGCCTAGCGGGATATATCGGGATGGTAAGCGGATGACAGACGGATGGTAGAAACGGATGTTCCCCGTATGTTAGCAGAATGCAGAATGGACGGATTGGATTACATTTTCCTGTTCAAAAAGTTTTTGTGCAGCTCAAAAAAACCTTTCTTGAGGGGGCCATTGAAATGTCATATAGGTAGCGGAATATTTTGCTGGAACATGATTTAGAGAGATTTGAAAAACGGACGCAAGTTAGTACAGAAACGGGAAAGCAGTCGCGTTAACCAAGGACTGGCAAATTGTTTCTTGCGCGTTTTAACTCGCCTCTTCCATGCGCATTGGTGCTCTGTGTGACAGGGGTTTATTCACTTAGGCCAGAAAGAAACGTTTTAAGGACACAATATATGACTGGGTGATAACCAGGCCTAACAGCAATAACTGTCAGAAGGATCTTGGAGTCTTTGTGGACAACCAGCTAAGATATGAGCCAGCAGCCGCCAAAAAAGCTAATGCAATCCTAAGTCGTATTAACAGAGGGACACAATCAAGATCAAGGGAAACTTAATACCACTCTATAAGAAGCGCTTAGTAAGACTACACTTAGAGTACTGCATCCAGTTCTCGTTCACACATGATAAAAAAGATGTTGAGACTCCTAGAAAAAAGTACAGAGAAGAGCAACCAGGATTGATTAGGGGATGGGAGACTAAACATACAATGAACGGTTACAGGAACTGGGCTCGTGGCTAGTCTAGTAAACAGAAGGACCAGGGGAGATATGATAGAGGTCTTCCAGTATTTGAGGGCGTGCGCACAGGAGATAAGGGTCAAGCTATTACTAAAGCGCCTTTAGGCCAGACAAGGAATAATTGATGCAAACTGAACGAAAAGGAGAGATTTACCTGGAAATAAGGAGACGCTTCAATGACAGTGAGAACATCAACCAATGGAACAGCTATGCCCTCGGAAGTTGTGGGAGCGCCAATCACTTGAAACTTTTCAAAGAAGAGATTGAGACTGCAAATTTGTCAAGGGATGGTGTAGGGTCTCCCACTTGGGTGGGGGGTTGGACTAGATGATCTACAAGGTCCCTTCCAACTCTGATTATCTGTTAAATCTGTTAAACTGTTGCTTGCGTGTCAGGTGTCCAAAGTTTTGCAAGTGGGCACATTTTGAACCAGATTTAATAGAGACTTAGGGAAAAGGATACATCTTCTTTCTAAAAAGAAAATGCTAAACCTCATTGAGCTTATTACTGATCTTGCTCACACTTTATCTTTTCATTCACAAGCAGGTTCACATGGGGAACGGAGATCAAAGAAGCTTTGATGTCACTTCTCTGTATTCAGTTTCATAATGTAATTCAGTTACCTTAGTTTTACAACTACACAGCAATCAACTAAGGTATTGCAAGTCCTGAATAATTGATGGAGTGAGATGTTAATGGCACACAGATCCCTAAACACATAAGTGCTTTCTTTTCTGCAGTTTGCTGTTCACCCCCTGCCCCCCATTTATTAGTTCTCAGTTATAGCAAGAAAACATGAATTCTAAGGTGAAATTATTTTTGCCTTCTTCGTAGCTGTAGCACTTTGGGCAAATTTAATAGAAGTTTAGTAAGTAATAATGCTAATAAAAATTAACCATTTATTGCTTTAAACCTCTACCTTGCATAAACAGACATAGCACCTGAACATAATATTTTAAAACACCAATTTGTTCCGCAAAATTTCCAAGGAATAAGAAGCTGTGGCTTACATTGGTTAAATGACAGCAGCTTCCAATGTCAAGGATTTTATTTATTCAAGGGAGTTTTACCCCACTTGAGCCAAACTCTATCCCTGCCTGGTTTATAGGAAGAAGGAAACCAGAAAAACTGAAATATCTTATAGTTCAGATAAATAACCTGATGGAATGACTTTGGGCTAGAAATCAAGAGAGACATGTTTTCATCAAATCGAAAGTGATCTATCTCTTGCACCATGCTGCTTGCCACCGTCTACTTCGCCTCTAATTCTAAAATATCCTGTTGGTGAATGTGAAGGACTCTGAACAAATATTTCTGAGAAAAGGCATTTGTTTTCTGAACTGACACCAAGTTTAACTACAGTGAATATCAGTATAGGATAGTAAAATCTAGGCCTGACTAGGAATGGGGCTAAAGGGAAGGGAAAAGAGTGGGAGATAAGTTTGGTTTAGAGCGGTGGAGAATTTGGGAAATTGTAGTCCACACATCTTAAAGTAGCCCATCTTGAAAAAAGATGGTTTAGAGCACGGGTGCCAAACTGCTTAGATCTGGCCCTGAAAACGGTGAGAGCCACTCCATTTTCACTGGCAGAGGGTTGTAGGAGGCCATTGCAGCCAAAAACAGAGCTTGGGAGTCTGTTTTCAGAGCGCTCGGGCCACCACAGGCACTCCAACACAAGTGATGTTGAAATGGCCACGCACCCTATCCCCCTGAGGTCAAACACAACCCTGATGTGGCCCTCAATGAAATCAAGTTTGACACCCCTGGTTTAGAGGACATGCATATTGATAGAAAAGGGACAAAACTGTTGTCATTATTAATGTCCTTTTTTCAAAACTATACCATGCAACATATATAAAAAAGTAGGGTAGTCCCTGTCCACAGAATCAAAACTGAATGGATATTACAGAAAGGGCAAGAAAAAAACACTCAGGTAAAAGAGAAAACAGGCACTTGACCAAGCAGTATCTTTATATCTGATAGATGGACCAGACTGTTTATTTTTTTGTGACATTTTTTCCCCAGGAGGCAAAGTCACCAAGCTCAATATTCTTATATTCTGGACTCTGCCAATAACTTTAACAGATAAGGCAGTTTGATAACTCTGGAACAGCTATATGAGCTACAGCATTTTTAATACGAAAGGAAAACTTGTTAAGATTGTCCAAAACCACCTTGTCTGGATTGCGGTGAAATAGAAGAATTCCAAAGGGGCAGGTAAAAGGAAGAAGCATTTATTACTCTGAAGAAACATTTTCCTCATTACTCTTATCTTTCTCCTTCACAATTATATGCAAGAGCCTTTCCACGTGCAGAGACACATTCAAGGTACAAGCAAGTAGTTAAACTTTATTTCTATAGTAAGTAATATTCTATAGCCTAGATTCTCATCAACTGAAGAGAACTATAGCTCTCCCTTAGGAGACATTATGTTCAACATTCAGAATAAACACCAATAAAGTCGAGGTAACCTGACATCTTTATTAAAATGAACAATAGAGTGCCAATTAATTAAATTCAAAAACAGAGGTTAAACCATCAGACAAATTAAGCTGTTCAATAGAAAGGAACAGGAACCAAGCAACTAACCTGCATTTTGGAATATTCCTTATGAGATGGCCAATACAGAGGAGCTTTCATTTCAAAGATATATCTCTCCAGCAAGCCAGAATTTACAAGACTAACAAAAACAAAGACAATAGAGAAATAAATATGAACTCCAGCACAGATCATTAAAAAATGATCTTGGTTATTCACACCGTGGCCTGCATTAATAGAGGCAAGTTATTGTTTAGTACGAACGTGACTGCACCTTCCTTCTTTTCCACTATATAGGGGAAATCACCAGCATCAAATTTAGTTAGAAACCAACAGGATTTCATTCCAGTCAATAAAAGGGTACATATAACAAGGGCAATAAAATATAGATGCTAAAAAAAAGGAAATAATAATAAACCCAGACAGCAGCATAAGCAATTAAAATTACATGGAAGGAATGATGTTGTTTTCTCTAGCTGTCTAAAAAGCAAATAAAACAAACAATAGTTTTATTTTGTTCTGGAAGAAGCTCTACATCCTGGTTGCTGCTAAACACAGATGAGTTACAAACCCATCAAATTTCCCTTTGCTAGAATGTGGGACACATAACATGCATCAGATCAGACTCAGAGGAGAGCTGGCAACCTCACAGATGCGCTGCCTTAGATGTTGGGGATCTGCGGGTAAGAACCACCAGCAGACATGAGCTGGATTTGCATATAAACTGAGTGTGGGAACCCTGAGGTTCATGTTTTATTGCCTATAAAATGCATATAAAAAAACCAATCTGAATACTACAATTGCATTTTCTGAATTTTCCAAAGATGTGGCCATTTCATATAGTTAGCTAGATACAGAAGGACAGACCAGATTAGTTTCTCCATGGAGATCATACCTTAGTCAAGACTTGAAAAACAAAACAAAACACCATCAGCCGGCAAGGAACAGCTTTAATATTAAAGGCCTAAATACTGTGTACATGATCCTCCAAAGGAAGGACTACCTGGTCCACAATAAGTTTTAATTCCCATTTTAGGAATACCAGACTACTGATTTGTCTATCTGAACTCAGTATCTGTTTGCACACAACCAGTCCAGTCACATCCAATACAGTTTCTATGCCTGCCTTCTTAAGAAAGCACAGGAGTACTAATCAACCATGGTGACACAGTGGATAGAATACAGCACTAGAGGTTAACTTACTGTTCACTTCAGGAGTTTGATTCTGACTGGCTCAAAGTTGACTCAACCTTCCATCATTCCAAGATGAGTAAAATGAGGATCCAGAGTGTTAGGGGCAATAAGCTGACTCTGTAAACCACTTAGAGAGGGCTGTAAAGCACTGTGAAGTGGTATGTAAGTCTAAGTGCTATTGCTATTATAAGGTTCTCCCTCTCCCTGTCCCAGCAAAATAACCAGGTATTCCTTTTGTTTAGGACGTAAGCAACAGTACCAAAGTATTGCTTTCAGGGAATGTTAAAAACAAACAGGCCTTTATATGAGAAGGCTCAAATAACATGCTAGGTTAAAATAATTAAAAGCAACTGGAAGATTTGTTCCTAATGGAAAAATTAATAGAGGGCTGATACTGTAGGACTTAAAAACACACAACCACACACCAAAACATACAGGGAAAAGAATGAAAAAACCTTCCTCTCAGCCCCCCACAAACAATCTGGGCTCTACTTAAAGTTTGGGAGCCCAGCTAAATATTCTACTATATTTGACATTGGACCATCTATAAGGTTAGAATTAGGGTAGCTAAGAGTTTTGATTTAAGTTAGGATACAAAGTTTTAGTCTTTAGTCCTCATTAGAGGATACTGATTTTAGAACTAATTCTAGAATGTCAAACCAAGACGATTGACAATAAAAGAAAAAGTAATGGATTCATCATTAAACTGTAAGTAGTGTTTCTCCAACAATACGGCCTCCACCAATAGGAAGCCCCACCATGTTTTATAGGCATTCAATTTATAAAATTGAATTAAGCCCCCTCCCCCCCAAATTAAGGCCCATATTAACATGCGAAAATCGGGGGAGTGCGGGGGAGGGCCTTGCATTTAGGAAGTACTTCATGCCTGGATACGGTGCTTCCTGTGTTGGTGGGGCACTTCATACTGGGGAGAACCTTTTGCCCCCGTTGCTTTTCCTTTCCTTGCTGCTGCGGCGTTAAGAGGAACGCCGCGGCATTTGGCGCAGCCACGTGCGGCCAGTCAGGGCTCCTCCCTGCAACCGGAGCCCTGAGGAGACACTTGGCTCTGGCGCTCCCGTCGCCACATTCCGAGGGAGAACGCTCGCCTGAGAGGATCTCTCCCTCTCTCTCTCCCCCCGCAAGGTCTGCGCTGCGGCTGAGGAGGAGGAGGAGGCTGCAGCCAGTTCCTTCTGCTTGCTGAGAGGTAAGGAAGCTGTGGCTTTGCACAGCAAGCGAAGCGCTGCTCGCCCGGGTGAGATTTGGGAACGAGGGGCAGGAGGCATGCACGCACCCACGGCTCGCATTCCCGGCTCTGCCCAGCCCGCACGGCTCTGGCGTGGCCCTGGCGGGATGAGCGGAGGGTCCAGTGGGGAAGCGCTCACTGCGCTGGGTGCCCCAGGCTAAGCTGAAGGTCGGGCCCTCCTTCCCGGCAGCGAGCGCCTCCCTGCCGGACCCTCCGCTCATCCTGCCAGAGCTGTGCGGGCTGGGCAGAGCCGGGAAAGCGGCGACAGGAGTGCCTGAAGCCAAGTGTCTCCTCAGGGCTCCAGTTGCAGGGAGGAGCCCTGACTGGCCGCATGTGGTTGCGCCAAATGCTGCGGCGTTCTTCTAACGCCGCAGCAGCAAGGGAGAAGGAAAAGGTGTCCCGAACCCCAAGATGTCGCCACCCCCCACCCGAGGATGCAAGGGGGGGAATTAAGTCACCCCCAAAAAGATGGCCTAGCCGTTTTTGGGGGGGTCAAAAAAATATAAGGCCCGGCCTTATAAAATGAGAAACACGGTAGTTCATTTTTAGTTTCATGTTATGTGCAGTTAGGCTACTGAAATTAACAGTGAGAAATAACCTCTTTGGATACAAATTATTTGCATCAAGATACCTAGTCATATTATGACTATGGTTGACAGAGCTAAGTTTTGGACTTCCAAACTCATACTTTTAACTAATTTTACCATCAACAGCTATTTTATTTATGTCAACACATTATTGATGTTGATTTGATATATGTATAATGGCTCTTTTATTAATGTTAATATATTTTATTTTATCTTACTTTTATAGTCATTGGATAATAAAGTAAAAGCATGCCTCAAGTCGATTTAATATACAATGTATTTCACTATGCACTTTAAACATTTGCCTCTTTAGAAGTTTAGAAAATATAACATGCTATTTAGGGATGATGCAAATTTAGTGCATATGACCGAGTCAGAAGACTGTTTTACTTTTTGTATACAGGTCTTAAGAAGTCAGAAAGAAGATGAAAATTATATATTTCTAGTTAACCTCAACTAAAACAATAGTTACTTTTTATTCTGATCAACTGCTAATTCAATAAATATGGAATTATTAAAACCGATCAAATGTCATGCCATATGGACAATAAATCTCAACTCTCCAAAGTATCAGTTTTGCAAAAGCTTCATTGAATTTATCACGGCTGAGAGGAGTTTCATTGTTGCAAGCAAGCAAGAAGTCATATAGAGAAAGCATGTAAGTTTAATAAATAATTTATTTAATACAAAAATATATCTATCCCAGAAATCAAATTTCTTTCATTCTCTCTCTCTTTTAACTTTTCCTCCCAGCCTTTCAACTCAATGGATTTTGAATTTTTTGCAAGACCTGAGATTAAGAGGCCTCCAATGTGTACACAACTGTTCTTTCTGACCTAAACACACTGGCCCCAACCCCATCAATTTCAGCCCTTTGAAATGTTCTAGATTTGCTCCATTTTCAGGAAGGAAGGGATTTTTCTAGTTTGTTACTTTTGAATTCTCAGAACACTCAATATATGTAACAAAGCTTGGGATATCATTTGTCGCAGTCTATTTGCAAACTCTCTAGTTATTGATCTCTTACCTACTGAGAGAAGTTAGTGTATCTGCTCTCCGAAGAGCAATTGTAGTCTCTTCTGGAGAAACAACAAGCAGGTTGTCCAACACGCCACACACAGCTGAAAGGAGAGGAGGCGTGACTACCGTACACTGATTAGGTCTAATGACAGACTCTGGGAAAACATGTGGACTTGAAGATGCAGTTGTGGTTGTGTCACTCTGACCTAGAACACAACATTCAAAAGAAATAAGTTGCATGAAATGTAGATTCACATGAAACTATTACTCACTCTGACATGAATCACAGAGAATCAATTAATTCTATTAGCTACATGAAGCTTCAAAACAACTCTTGTGCCAATTGTTTCTGTAAAAACCCAACCCGCCAGTTGCTGTTTCTTAAACTAAACATTCTTCTGTTAGGATAAATAGAACAATATGTAACAGTCCAGTAAGAATCATAGGACTAGGGCAATACTGGCCCAAAGAGAGTTTTGTCAATTTGGAATATTTAAAACAGTAAAACATATTATATTTCAAAATAGAACTGCTGATTTCTGAAAGATAGAGATTTCCGCTTTTCCTCCCTGTGCCTTGATCATCTGACAGTTTCAAAAATATGCTACCAGGTGATGGCTGCTGTTTGAACAACCCATTCCAAAACTTCTACCATGCACTGCAAAAGAAACAAAGTTGTTTAATACAGTTCTAAAGAGTATCCAACCTTGAGTAACGAGTCGGTTCAATGATGCATCATGAATCAGACTAACAGCTGGCGAAGAGGGTGCTTCTACTTCCATAGCACATCCCGGTGATGGTGATGCTGAAATTGTCTAAGAAGAATCAAGAGGACAACTTTATTTAATATGCATTTTTGTTTATTCTTTAGCTGAGGTACCCCATCTTTTCGCCCAAATGGTGCTCACAATGCCTAGCAGCAATGCAAAATACTAAAATTGGGACTATAATCAAATAAATTCAGACTACTGTAAAGGAATTCAAAGCACAGGGTAAGCAAAGAAAGAAAATTGCATGAGATAGTCAAGTAAATCATCTCAACAAAATTTCTACAGCCATAAAAACAATACTGTTTTTATTTGTAGGGAGAAAAGTAAAGCAGGAAAGAGTCTTGCCTCTCTTAGCAATGAGTTTGAAAGTCTGAGAACAGACACTGGTGAAAAAAGAATCCTGCTATTCCATTCTCCACTGCCATCTTCCTGTTCCCACCAGTACTACACATTTAATTTAAGCATGACTGTATTTTTAGAGCCTTACAGGGTGGATAGGAATTCCTTTATAACACAATGCAACCCAAATGCCCCCTCCTCTTTGCTAAGTGTGCAACAAGGAACAAGAGAGTCATTTAAGGCACTTTCAATTTAATTAATAACTTGTGCCCATTAAGCACTATGCCATTTAAAGTATTTCCTTTCCCATTTTGTTACACATGGGAAATAAGATGTTTTCATTTCTATTATCTAAGCAGCCTATGTAAGACCCAGAAGCATACTATAAATAACAAAAGACGCTACAGCTTTTTGCTTTGCTTTTCAGCACACTAACTTCTCAGCGATGATGACAATGATGAAATTAAACATTTCAGCACAGAGCAAGTTTAACACAAAGATGTTTGTGCACTCTGGTGGTCATAGGCACATTACTATTCCAGAGAACATAACAAGGTTACTTCGGAGAACCTACCTGTCAGGCTTCGCCTTACCACTTAGGAAAGCTCACCAGAATACCAAATAATTAAAATTTATTGAAAAAAGTTAAAAGTCACAAGCAAGGAGTTTTTATTAACCTCTTCAAGAACACTCACTAGCTAGTATGGAAGTTAATTCACACATAGTTGGTGAAAAAATAGTATGGTACCAAATCAAGTCATTGCAAAAACAAAAGACAGATGGAAACAAGTCCATTCAGGAAAGGGGCCATGTTTTTCAATTCCAAGGTCCAGGAGAAAAATAAAGCACAAGACAGTTTGAATATTGATTTTGTATTAATGGCTTGTTCTTGAAAGAAATGAAATGGGAATAAACTAATTGTCACTGGTCACCTTAAGACTACAGACTTACTTAATATAAAATAATTACCTATATGAGTCAATTTTCTTGGGAGAGGAAAAAACTTGGTTTGGCCTACCATCAATAGCTAATGCTAATTTGCATGTCAGATATAGGAACCATTCTAGGACTTATTAGTAAAAAGAGTTCTCATTCCAGAAAATATTGTGGCGTGTAGTAACGGTGTTTTTAGACAGAGCTCCATTTTTGGAAATGAATGTATTTTTTTATTTTTCCTAACAAAAATTACTAAATGCCTTTCACACTGAAAACATCCACAAGTATTTTTAACATTATCTGTTGGAAGGTGAAAGGTTGTGAATGTGAGTAAAGGAGGAATTAAAAAATAGAAAAAATATTAACCTGCATTAAGTAATTCAAGAAGAAACACAGCTAGTATAATGGAATCCTAGTTCTCCAGACTATCCCATTACACTATATGTTCAACTTACCCAAGTATCAGTAGTTGACTGAGAACTTGGAGATTGGTTCCCACTATTCTGGACTCTCCAAGCAGAAAGAGAATCTTCAAAGTCTGGAAAGAGGAGACAGAAGGAATTTATGCTTATAAAAGTTTACTGTTGCCACCAATGCATTTTCAGCCTGTTGAAGCATTTCATGTCATTTCAAGATGAGCCATACTTCCTCCATAATTTCAAGGATAAATCTGGGCATAGGTTTACTCTTCCCTGTAGATCGGGGTGGGTAACTATGACCATTTTATGACTTGTGGACCTCAACTCCCAGAATCCCTGAGCCACCGTGTCTCAAGAATTCTGGAGTTGAAGTTCACAAATCATAAATGGGCCATAGTTCCCCACCTCTGCTGTAGATAGTGAGCTGTGGTGTCAAAGATATCGAAGAATAACTTGGTCATCCATAAGTTTCACTCAGGCAACTATAGTTTATGGTTTGACTAATGATACCATGAAAACACGATTGAGCTAAATAGATCTCCCTACTTAATTATATTAAACTTTTAAACAACCCTTTTGTTATCCAGCAAGCAAAGTCAAATGTGTGTGAAATGCTTAGAAAGGTTTTTCTTTATAAATATAAAGATGTTTTTTTTAAAAAAAATTCAATATTTTGCATATTATGTGCCTTGAATTGTGAAGCTGAAGTGTGGGACATAGTAATTAATCTTCACTAATAAGCATTTTATGCCATAGAACTGCTGAACAAACTGTTGTGTATAATCTTCCGCTCTGAGATATTGATTTACCCAACAGTGGATAGACTTTAGGTGAAGATACACTTGATTTAGCAGGATGGGGAAGGGGGGGGGAATGCTGATTGCAAAGAATGTAGCCACAAGTTCCTTATCATTTTATTCAAGAGACAGCAATAAGCCACCAACTGTTTACTCTGTGTATCCAACCTAATTGTCTGCCAAACAAATCTCTAGGATGTACTGAGAATTGATAGTTTCCACTATATTCCCTTCAAAGAATACATATGAAGTGGCCCTTGCGCACTATGGAGTGCTGCCAAAAATTCTCATGAAATGAAAAAGTATTTCATAAACCCAGTATGGAATTTCTCACAGGACGTCATTAACAGTTACAAAGAGAAATAAACTACCAGTCTATTTCTTATAGGCAGTATCTTGGAATTTTTCAGCCTCTTCTTTTCTTTACATTATGGAGATATTCTCCTTAAGGTTTTAATTAATGTACACATTTTAGAAATTCCACACAGTCAATTATTCTTTTTCATAATGAGAAAGAATAAATAACGTTAACTAAAAAAGCCCCAATTCCTTTTCTACCTCCAACTACAAACACATTTTTTAATCTCACTGAACTAGGTTAAAGAACAAGGTTTTTGTTAACTTTAGAAATGCTAAGTATTGTAGTGTTACATATTCACAGAGGACAATACTTTAGATTGTCACGTAATTAAAACTGTGATCATGAGGAGAAATTATTGAGAACATGGGAAAGAGCAGTGACATTCACACTATGTGAATTCTTGGAAATATCACTTACCATTCATGCCATTCTTTGTTGATACCAGCTGATCTCCCATGGAAAAATCCACATCAAATGTATACCGACCCAGGTAGCATACCTTCACCATCTCATTCAAATGCTCATAGAAGTGGCAATAATAAAGCAAGGCCTGCAGCGCAGGTTTTCCAGACAGAGATAGACTAGTTGCTTCATCATGAACACAAGGCCCCTAGGAGGGAGGGAGGAAGATGTGAAAATGTTCTTCTTCTTACATTATAGCTTCTTATGTCTCAAAGATAGGGTACCACAAATGAAATTTCCTCCTTAGTGACTACAACTGGGATCGGCAGCTCTGTTGCTAAACAACACAGGCATTAAGCAAAACATCCCATGATTACATCTGACTTACGTCACTTCCCATTTGATCATTATATGAGTCACCACAGTTCATTAAAGGAACATGAATATGACTTGCAATTTCACCGCCGGCTTCTCCACTGACAATATTTGTCAGAGGCCAGATGTGAAACACGCAAATGGGAATGGGAGATTATGACAGTTATGATATTTTGAATTTAATTTACAGATTACAAATTAAAGAACCCTTTTCCAACAATGACCACAACATGATTGACTTTTGTCTCAACATACATCCATACAAAAATTATCACAGTGACGGAATCCCCAATTATAACTTCAAAAAAGGCAACTATGATCTTATAAACAATGATCTCTCATCCCTTGATTGGC
>BHFT01042810.1:0-16451 GCA_004320025.1 Laticauda laticaudata
GTGCTTTTAAAGTTGTAGCAACGTTTCAGCAGAATCTCATCTGCCATCATCAGGCTTCTGTATTGAGTTTATATATACATACATACATACATACATACATACATACATACATACATACAAAGACCGCTTTAAAATTATGCCAGGCGTGCAGTCATTAGACAATTCCATTTGCTAACCCGGTGGAAGGAAATGCCAGCTGTCTTTGAAGCTCCCCAAAGAGCCAGAGAACAAGTCAGCGCCAACGGTCAACATTGAACCATTAATCATCCATTAGGTGAGGTGGCTCACTTATGTCATCTGTCACTCGGTAATGCATGCAAATCACTCTCTGGGTAACATTTTCCAGGTTGACATTTTCCAGGGTTGGCTCTGGGATCAACCTTGAGGTTTTGGGTGAGGAGGAAAAAGCCAAGTCAAGAAACATTAAGGTTTTGTTGAGAAGAGCCAGTGGTGGCAGATCAAGTCTATAAAGAAGGAAGGGGCATTCCATCAAATGCTTTGCTGGACATGTTAGGAAAAGAAATAGCCTCTAAAGGCATCAAGTAAATAGAGAGTCACCTCTCACTCCAAGTCAAGGCCGTGACTCGGAAACAGGAGGCTTAACTTCAGAAACATGTGTTCTGCCTGTAAACGATGAAGTGCTGGACAAGAATAGACTGTGAGGTCCTTGGTGCTCTCTCAGCTTGGTGGCTTTCTTGCAGACGTTTCCTGATCCAAGTGGGGAACTTCATCAGGGCTAGAAGGGAGTGGGGTTCCCTCTCTGTTTACCCCAATCAAGGAACTAAAACTCAGTAAACAGCCCAATCAAGGAACCACTAAGAACACTCCACCAATATTGACCAAGCAAGTCAATATCATATAGAAATAAGAGGAAAGAAAGAGAAGGAGAAGTTCTTGGTGCTCTCTGAGCTTGGTGGTTTTCTTGCAGATGTTTCATGACCCAAGTCGGGAACATCATCAGTGGTAAAGGGAGTGGGGTTCATGGAGAGGAGGAGGAGGAGGAGGAGGAGGACTGTGGGTTCCATGGTGCTCTCTGAGCTTGGTGGCTTTCTTGCAGATGTTTCATGACTCAACTAGGTAATTTCCTCAGTGCTAGAAGGGAGGGGGTTTACTCTCTGTTAACCCCAATCAAGGAAAGATCAATTAGTAAATAGCCTAGTCAAGGAGCCACTAAGAACACTTCCACCAGTACTGACACAGCAAGTCATTACCATATAGAAATAAGAACAAATCCCACTCACATCTAAAAATGATGTTACCTAGCTGGGTCATGAAGCATCTACAAAAAGATAATCAAGCTCAGACAGTATCAAGGATGCCACAGTTCTCCTCCTCCTCCTCCCCCTCCCTCTCCTCCTCCTGCCCCTCTCCTTCACTCTAAACACCTCACTGTCTTCTACCTCTGAGGATGTTACCTGGTTGGGCCATGAAAGGTCTGCAAGAAAATAATCAAGTTCATGAAGCACCAAGAACCCCACAGTTCTCCTCCTCCTCCTTCTTTTTCCTTTTCCTCTTCTTCTTCTTCTTCTTCTTCTTCTTCTTCTTCTTCTTCTTCTTCTTCTTCTTCTTCTTCTTCTTCTTCTTCTTCTTCTTCTTCTTCTTCTTCTCCTTCTCCTTCTCCTTCTCCTTCTCCTTCTCCTTCTCCTTCTTCTTCTTCTTCTTCATCTTCATCTTCTTCTGACAAACCACACTCCCTTGTAGCACTGATAAAGTTACTTCATTGAGAAGTGAAACATCTGCAAGAAAGACACCAAGTTCAAAGAGCACCAAAGACCCCACAGTTCAACCCTGTGCTACAAATATTCTCTTCTCTTTGACTGTGGTTCCCATTGTGGAATCTAGCTGTTACTTATCAGAAGTTAGTCACTTAGTTCTCTGAGCAAATGACTACTCTCTGGGGGTGAGATTCTCGTATTCTATCAAAAATTGAACTGCCCACACCTCTTCTCTTTCTTTCTTTTGTTCTATCCTTGGCCAAATCAAAACTTGGAAAAGCAGAAGACATCCCCCAAAACAATTATAGGAGCAAAGCATTGTAATGAAAATCAGCAAAAGCTGATTCAGAAGACGACAACTGGCCAATTTTGTATGCTTCATCTTCTCCTCTTCCAATTGCTTTAAATAGTCCACACTCTGTGAAATAGAGGTCACCAAATCATTTCTGTTCGCTCTTGCCCTACAATGAATTCTCCCACTGGCTAACAATTCATTTATGGTAGGTAAATAAAAGTTTGTAATTGCTCCCTTGCTTCAGAAGGAAGATATTGAGCAAGGAACGTTCCTTATGAGTTGGCACGACATCCAATATGAGGTTCCAACTGACGTGAGCTCTTTAGGGTTTGGCCTTGATGACAAATGGGAACATTTTGAGTTGTTTTGGGTCCAAGTTCTAGCTGTGGGATTCATGAATGGTAAGATGAGGTCTTCCTCCTGGTACAGAATCAGAATTTAGCTGGAAGGGAGCTTGGAGGTCTTCTAGTCCAACCCCCCCTGCTCAAGCAGGAGACCCTAGACCATTCCAGACAAGTGGCTGTCCAGTCTCTTCTTGAAAGCCTCCAGTGATGGAGCACCTACAACTTCTGGAGGCAGTCTGTTCCACTGGTTTTGGTTTTTTTTTAATTGAGGAGGAAATTGAATAAAGAAATTATTAGGTATGTCTAACTGATATGGTGGTTGGCATTAGGAAAGAGTATTGGAATGCTGAAAATAGGCAAGGAAGGATTCTGATTTTATGTAAATGTAGGTATTAAGAGATATGACTGATATTATTAAACTTGCCTATACTAAAATGTATGGTATATTGATGCCACACAGTTAATGTATTGTTGTGTATGTGTAGATTGAAATTAAAAAAATATTATAAAAAATAGAAAGCCTCCAGTGATGAAGCTCCCACAACTTCTGAAGGCAACTTCTGTTCCATGGATTGATGGTTCTCACGGTCAGAAAATTTCTCCTTATTTCCAGATTGAATCTCTTCTTGATCGGTTTCCATCCATTGTTCTTTTGTCTGGCCTTCTGGTTCACCTTTTGTGATTCTGACAACCAAAGCCAATGGTGAAGTCGGATTCCCTTCACCACTGTGTTACCAATTTCACAAGTGAAGTGATTCACTTAATAACTGTGGCAAGGTAGGTCATAAAATGGGGCAAATCTCACCAAACAGATGCCGTAATATTGGGCTCCATTGCAGTCATAAGTCGAGGACTACCCATATCCAGCTACATTTGGCATCTTCGAAGCACATTTTAAATTAAGGTGACACTTAACTAATAATTAACGAATGATTAATGGAAATTACTTTGTTTAGCTGATAAGTTGCTCCAATCCTTGTTGTGGCATGTACCAGATGAGACACAGATAAATATTGTTATGTATTACAATTTCAGAACCACTTAAAGATTGGCTCTCAACCATCAGGTACTGCCTATCATTTCATCCCATCACTGTCGTTGGAAATGCTGCTTCTTATTTCATTCCTGAGGGTTCCTCTAATTAATCATCTATTAATTACTACCGAGAAAAAATATTCAATGGTGGTTCCAATTTTTGCGAGAAGAGCAGAACAGCCACATTATTCTTCAAATCACAGGCATTGAACAAATTGTCCCAAAGGTGCTTTTTCAAAAATCAGCCGGACTTGCTTTGTTTGTTTGGTTTTTTTTCCTTGAAGAGGTTTCACTTCTCATCCAAGAAGCTTCATCCGTTCTGAGCGAATGGTGGGGAATGGAAGGATTTATATTCTTGCAGTCCTCTGGTCATTGGCACTCTCTGTGAGTTCTGACAGTTGCTTTTTGGAAAAAGCAACTTTAGAGAACAACCTAAATCTGGATGGGGGTGAGAATCTGCATAAATACTGAGCAAATTGTAGATTCTTCAACATTTCGTGGTCAGGACATCTTATTCAGGTGATGTTAGGGTGTAGTGGGATGGAGATGTGAGCACTTTCACAGAACACAGAGTAACAGAGTTGGAAGGTACCTTGGAGGTCATCTAGTCCAGCCCCTTGCTTGAGCGGGAGAGTCTATACCATTTCAGAAAGCTGGCTGCCTAGACCGAGGAATTGAGGGGATGGAGTTTGAGGACTTTGAACCATGCTACATTGGTTCAGCCCTCCAAATTCCCATTTCTTGTGTTTCCCCTAGGGGAAAATTAATTCCCCTCCCCTGTCAGTCCTAGGCTGATCAGGAGATAGACATTGCTAATAATGGAGAGTATTTGTAGCTCGGGGTTGAAATGAATGGTCCTTCATGTTAACTGAGTTGGGTTGTTTTCTTGCAGATGTTTCATTACCCAAACTAGGTAACATCATCAGTGCTAGAAGGGAATGAAATTTATGAAGAAGAGGAGGAGGAGGAGAACTGTGGGGTCCTTGGTGCTTTCTAAGTTGGGTTGTTTTCTTGCAAATGTTTCATTACCCAACTAGGTAACATCATCAGTGCTAGAAGGAAGTGAAATTTGCTCCTCAAAGGCCCAGTCCCACTGCACTTATGGATACAAAGAGGATGTAAAACGTTAAAAAAGGCTTGCCATCCATTGGAAAATGCAATGCATCCGTTGTGTACTCATTGCATACGTGTTTCATATGCTCTATCCGTCAAGCATCCGTCCACTGCGATTTCATCTGTGCAAGAAGTTTTGAGCTGCACAAAACTTTGTGAATGGATGAACTTTCTGCCGTGTACGATGTAAATCTGCAACATACGAGCAACAAATGTTCTATGTCCGTTTATCATCCGTTTAAACGTCCGCTGTAGCCTCTCTGCATCCTCTGGGCATCCCCTCAACTCACATCCACTGCAGCTGAAAACGGAAAGAGGGAGGAACAAAAAGGTACACGGAACGTCTACACAGCGTTAGTAGCACAGAAAAAGAAAGGATGCGCCAGTGAACGGTTTGCATCCGATATACGTCTGCGTGGCATCCCCTTTCTTTTTCTTAGGCCTACATGATGCATCCACTTCATCCGCTATGCGTCCGCTTCGCAATTCCTCCGGAAGCCCTTCGGAGGTGTCATCCGCGTTCCATCTGCTTCCATCCGCTAGGCTTCCGATGAACATCCGTTTAAACTTCCCCGCTACATACTACCACGTCCATTTCTTTTTCCGTTCTGTTTATGCAAATTTTTGCCACTTTTTGGAGCGGATGACAACGGATGGAGCCACCCCCAAAATTTTACTTGTCCGCTGTGTCCTTTATGCATACATTTTGCGTCCATCAGCCAATGGGACCGGGCCTAGAGAAGTTATTTTCAACCACTAGAATATAAACTGAGAGCAATACATTCCTTACTAGCTCTGCTGGTGTTATCTAGTTAGGTCATGAAACATCTGCAAGGAAACCGCCAAGCTCAGAGAGCACCAAGGATCCCTCAGATGAACACTGGCCTTTTCCAGCCCAAATATGTTGTCCTATTCCTCATGTATCTTCCCAAGTGTTCCTTTTTGCTTTTTTCTTGGATAAGGGAAAAAATAAAAACAGCTGAGCCATAATCTTTGTAAGGTATAGAAATTTGATACATTGAAAATTCTGTTTATAACCTCGTCACACACCGTTTGTTATAGAAGCTCCAGATATAATTAAAGTCTTCCAGTAATGAGATAGTAAATCCAGCCTACCAGGAGTACCTAAGCAAGGGATTTTTTAAATCTCAATGGGGGAGGGGGAATGTTCTGGTCCTCTCTACTCTCCCACCTGCTCCCCCAACTATAAAACCTTGGCAGAAGAAATATCTTTCCATTTTCTTGCTGGTTTACAGGAAAGCTTAATAGTCTATATCACTAGTGATTAACTCCCAAGTATTTTTAGCCTCATGAAAGCTGAAAGTACATAATAAAGGCAAGGGTGATAAGCCAATTATAACTATGGAAAAAGAGCTGAAAGCCTTTTGATCCACAGACCTTGGTTGTATTTTGGGGGTGGGAGGGGGGTGGGAAGGAAGCACACTTTGGAGTTGTTGCAAGTATTGTGCTCGAACGCTATTCTGATGTCGGGTGAGTAAGCTGCTTAGAAACGTTTCTTCTTTTTTTCCTCCTAGAGGTGTTTTGATCATTACACATGAAGACTGTGTAATGTGGGACATACCAGAGATAGAGATAGATAGATAGATAGATAGATAGATAGATAGATAGATAGATAGATAGATAGATAGATAGATAGATAGATTTGAATCAGAATAGAGATTGAAGGGACCTTGGTAAATGATGGGTGTTTGGATGGATAGATGATGATGAAGATGAAAGAAGGAAGGAAGGAAGATGGATGATAGATAGATAATAGAAAGGAAGAAGGACGATAGAGATGATAGACAGACAGACAGACAGACAGACAGACAGACAGACAGACAGACAGATAGATAGATAGATAGATTTGAATCAGAATAGAGCTGGAAGGGACCTTGGTAAATGAAGAAGACAGAGACAGATTAGATAGACTGATAGACAGACAGACAGACAGATAAATTGAGATAGAGAGGTAGAGGTAGAGAAATGATATAGATGATGTAGATATGTAGAAATAGAGATATAGAAGTTTGGCTAGTCTAGTGAAAAGAAGGACTAGTGGGGATATGATAGCAGTATTCCAGTATTTGAGGGGCTGCCACAAAGAGGATTTGGGGGGTCAAATTATTCTCCAAAGCCCCAGAAGGCAAGACCAGAAATAATGGATGGAAACTAATGAAGGAGAGAAGCAACCTGGAATTGAGGAGAAACTTCCTCAGAGCGAGGACAATTAACCAGTGGAATGCCTTGCCTTCAGAAGTTGTGGGTGCTCCATCACTGGAGGCATTTAAGAAGAGACTGGGCAGCCACTTTCATTAAATGGTCTGGGGTCTCCTGCTTTTGCAGGGGGCTGGATTAGAACACCTCCAAGTTTCCATCTTGCCTTGCCTTCTGGTGCTTTGGAGAATAGCTTGACTGCCCCTCTTCTTTGTGGCAGCCCCTCAAATATTGGAATGCTGATATTATGTCATCTCTCATCCTTCTGTTTCTTAGGCTGAAAGCTATCTAATTCCCTTAGGTCTCCATCATAAAGTTTAGCCTCCAGATCTCTTATCATCTTTGTTGCTCTTCTCTTTCTGGGAGCCTCAGTATCTTCTTTTTGTATCATCCCCTTCTTTTCAACAAAACCTCCATTTTTCCAAACCATTATATATAACGTTGCTACAACTTTAAAAGCACTACAGTGACGTGGGATAATACCCAAAGGAAGCTGAACAGCACACATGTAAGTACCCGCAAAAACTTAAAAAACACATATATATATATATACATATGTGCTGTTCAGCTTCCTTCGGGTATTATCCCACGTCATTGTAGTGCTTTTAAAGTTGTAGCAATGTTTCAGCAGAATCTCATCTGCCATCATCAGGCTTTGTACAAACATCATCATCAGGCAGGTACAACACACAACATACATCATCAGGCAGGTACAAACTCCATACAGAAGCCTGATGATGGCAGATGAGATTCTGCTGAAATGTTGCTACAACTTTGGTAATGTTGCACATCGCAGCCAATGGGGGATTTCCTGGCTGAAAACGGAAAATCAGGTCACTGACTTTTCAAAGCTCAAACAGGGATTATACATGGCAGGAAAATCATGCAAGGCCCATTTTGGGCCATATTGGAAGACGCACTTATTTCTTTTTCTTTTTGTTTTCCCTTGCCTGGCTTCTCTTCCCTTGCCGAGGCAACTTTATTTATTTATGTTTTACTTATTCCACCTTCTATTATTTTTTGAATAAATAACACAAGGTGGCAAACATATCTGATGCAGCTTCCTTCTGCTGTTCCCCCCACAAAAACAATCTTGTGAGGTGGGCTGTTCTGAGAGAGAGGGACAGGCTGCAAATCATCCAGCTGGCTTTCATGCCTAAAACAGGATTAGAACTCACTGTCTCCTGGTGACTGACCCAAAATCACTGAGATGGATTTCATGGCTAAAGTGGAAAAGGGGGTTGGACTAGGAGATCTCCAAGGTCTCCTAGCTCAATTCTGACTGAAGCATAAGCAGAGGGTTGGAGTAGAAGGCCCCCAAAGTCCCTTCTAGCCTGTTATTCTGTTGTTCTGTTGGTCCTAGTACTTCTTGTTTTTGATAAGAGGTGTGTGAAGTATCTGTTTGATCCCTTCCAACTCTCTTATTCTGTTAATTCATTGGTGGAACGGAAGTTGCCTTCAGAAGGTGTGGGTGCTCCATCGCTGGAGATTTTTAAAGAAGAGATTGGACAACCATTTGTTTGGGAGTGGTATAGGGTCTCCTGCTTGAGCAGGGGGTTGGACTAGAAGACCTCCAAAGTCCCTTCCAACACTGTTATTCTATTTTATTTTATTCCATTCCATTCTATTCTACTCTTATTTCTATTCTGTTCCAGTGGTGGTATTCTACTGGTTCGGCCTGATTAGGCTGAGCCAGTAGTGGCGATGAGGAGCAGAGACCGAACTAGTTCTCTTTATCGCTCTGCTGTTGGACCCACCCGCCCATCTGGGCTCCCATACTCACCTTTATCCTCTGAATTTGAAGTGCAGCTGCTTTGCACGGCTGAAGTGACCGGGATCGTGCAGGCTTGAAGGAGGCGAGTTAGAAAGCCTCCGCACCTACGCAAAGCTGCTCTGTTCTCTTCTGTTCCGTTCCGTTCCATTCCATTATTCATTCCAATATTCTATTCTATTCTATTCTATTCTATTCTGTTCTATTCTATTGTATTCTCTATTCGTTCCAATATTCTATTCTATTCTATTCTATTCTATTCTGTTCTATTCTGTTCTATTCTATTCTGTTTCTTATTGTATTCTGTTTCTTATTCTATTCTATTATCTATTCATTCCAATATTCTATTCTATTCTATTCTATTCTCTATTCATTCCTATATTCTATTCTATTCTATTCTATTCTATTCTATTCTGTTTCTTATCCTATTCTGTTTCTTATTCTATTCTATTCTATTCTCTATTCATTCCAATATTCTATTCTATTCTTTTCTATTCTATTCTATTCTCTATTCGTTCCAATATTCTATTCTATTCCATTCCATTATTCATTCCAATATTCTATTCACAGCAGGGAGGAGGAATGGGGGGGAGAAGCATGCAAGATTAGAAGCCCCCTGCTACTCTATTTCTTCAAGACTGCCTTTCCCCACCCTCTCCCCATTTTCATAGTCCTCTATTTTCAGTAAATAGCCTTGAAGATGGGTGGTTAGGTTGCACAGATGTGTCCCCCCGGCACACTTTGTTCATGGGTAAACAGCAGCAAGAGTTATAGGGGGATTAGAGAATTAAATTAGTGGGTGAGGGCAGGCCTCCTCCTCCTCCTCCTCCTCCAGGTTTGGCACTGCTTTGGGTCTCTTTGGTTCAGAAAGATTTGTTGCTTGTTGTGCAGATGGAGAGGGAGAACAGAAATATTCTGAAAATTGCCTGACTTCCTTCTTTTCTTCCCTTCTTCCTTCCTTCCATCTTTCTTCCTCCCTCCCTCCCTTCCATCCTTCCTTGCTCTCACCTCATCCTTCCCGCCTTTCCCCCTCTCCTTTCTTCCACCACTCCTTCCTTCCTTCCATCCATCCATCTATCCTTCCTTTCATCTTCCTTCCTCTCTTCCCCCCTCACTCTCCCTCATCTTTCCTTTCCCTCCCTCCTTATCTTCCTTCCTCCCATCCTTCTATTCTTCCTCCCTTCCTCCCTCCCTCCCATCTTCCTTCCTTCTCTCACCCTTCCTGCCTTCTTCTCTTGTCTTCCTTCCTTCCTCTCTCCCTTATCTTTCTTCCTCCCTTCCTTCTTCTCTCCCTCCCTTATCTTCCTTGCTCCATTCCTTGCTCCCTCCCTCCCTCTCTCCTCTCTTCATTTCTTCTCTCACTTCCCCCCCCCCCNCCCTCCCTCCCTCTCTCCTCTCTTCATTTCTTCTCTCACTTCCCCCCCCCCTCCTTCTCACACATTATGGGCAAAATCAGGAACATTTTTACGCTTAAATAAGTGTTGCTGTCTTCAGAGAAGCTGATGGGCAAAGGAACAGTAATACTAGCCCTGCAGTCTTAAATATGCCTTTTTCCATCAACTGCATTTCATCAGATGTTCTACATATCAAATTAGACATGGAATTGTGTTGAATTACAAACACAGCATCCAAGCAGACATTATTTCTACATCTTCCTTCCTTCCTCCTTTCCTTTCCATCTCCAGTTAGTGCAGGTCAAGTGAGTTTCCAAAAATTGACATGTAAGCATTTATAACCTATTGTTTATAGGGCTGATTTGCACGCCCCCAGCAATGCAAAATGTTTTCTGCCATTTATAATCACGTTTTGTTGGGTTTTTTCAATGGGTCTCCTGCTTTATTTTTCCAGTCTCTGTGTTAAACAAAACAATCTAACATTCAAAGAAATATGAGAACCTGGGCTGTACAGAAGCTGGTTTGCCAGGTTTTGCCAAACTGGTCCATCTTGGACTATAATACCCATCAGTCTCACACAGCAACCCCAGTGACCCAGTAGACAATGTTGCTTTCTGAAACATCCAGAGGCTAATAATCTCGATGTCAGTTTCATGAATTGTGACCTCTGCGCAGTCTATCCTGTTTTATCATGGGACATCCTCCAGATAAGACACAATTTTGGGGTTCATTGTCCAGGGAGAATTGCCATCTTTGGTCTTGCATGGGGTCACACTGTCCCAGAAAGATCTGGTGTGTCATCTAAGGGGTTCACCTGGACTAGTTCAAAATTCAACTAGTTCATGTCTAGTCTAAAGAAAGAAGGAGAAGGAGGGGAAATGATAGCAGTGCTCCGATATCTCGGGGGCTGCCCCAAAGAAGAGGGAGTCAAGCTATTCTCCAAAGCCCCTGAAGGCAGGACAAGAAGCAATAGGTGGAAACTAGTAAAGGAGAGAAGCATCTTAGAATGAAGGAGAAATTTCCTGACAGTTAGAACAATTAATCAGTGGAAATACTTGCCTTTGGAAATTGTGGGTTCTCCATCACTGGAGGCTTTCAAAAAGAGACTGAACAACCATTTGTCTGAAATGGTTTCGGATCTCCTGCACAAACAGGGGTTGGACTAGAAGACCTCCAAGGTCCCTTCCAAATCTGTTGTTCTGTTAATCAGTGGAATTGCTTGCTTTCAGAAGTTGTGGGTGCTCCATCACTTCTTTCCTTTTCCTTCCTTCCTTTACTTCACCTTCCGTCTTTCCTTCCTTCCTTCTTTCCTTCCTTCCTTCCTTCTTTCCTTCCTTCTCTTCCTCCTTCCTTCCTTCCTTAAAACCAGCTTCTTCTTTTTTTGTTAATTTGAAGAGATTGCTTCTTAAGTCTTCTTATCTCCCCTTTCCCTCCCTCCCTTCTTTCCTTCCTTTTCCTTCCTTCCCTCTCTCTTTCCCTCCTTCCCTCCCTCCTTCCTTCCTTCCTTCCTTCTTTAAAGCCATACAATCTCTTCTTTTTTTGTTAATTTGAAGAGATCTGCTTCTTAAATTTTATCTTCCATCTCTCTCTCCCTCCCTTCTTTCCTTCCTTTCTTTTCCTTCCTTCTTTTTCTTGCTTCCTTCTCCTTCCTTCCCTCCTTTCTTTTTCTTCCTTCCATCCTTCAACTTCACCTTCCTTCCTTCTTTCCTTCCTTTTTCTTCCTACCTTCCTTCCTTTTCCTTCCTTCCTTTCCTCTCTCCCTCCCTCCATCCTTCCTTCCCCCCTTTAAAACCACACAATCTGTTTTTTTTTGTTTGAAGAGATTTGCTTCTTAGGTCTTCTCTCATCCCCTCTCCCTTGTTTCCTTCCTTTTGCTTTCTTTATTCCTTCCTTCTTTAAAACAATAAGTTGAGGGCTACTTGGAGTAAGTGAATAGTGAGAGCAGCGGCAGCTGCTCCTGCAAACACTAGTTCTCCACACAAACCCTTCATTTCTCTCCATGCTTACCCTCAGTGACTCTAATGCCATATAAATTATTCCATCATGACCTCTTTTTCTTTTTATTCCTGGCTGCCATTTTCCTTTTTCCACCCGGGTGATGGATTGTTAGTACACGTTAACCCAAACTTGACGGTGCTGGGGAGGTGAGGGAATTCAGCCCAAACAAAGCAGTTAGTCTTTCTGATGCAATATTTACCCAGATTAATACATTTTTACAGAGTAGCAACCTTTGGGGTGGCTTCCTCTGAGCAAACATTTGCTTTTTGGATTAAGTGTCTCTCCATCTTGGTATCAGCTGCCAAGTGGGACTCGGAGGAGGTGGTGGTGGCTTCTGAGAAAGCTTGAGGTCTTTCCTCCTCACACTCTACTCTGAGGAGCATCTGCCTAGATTGCTTTGTCAGGAGGAGGGAGGCCTTTGTCAAACAGCAGGACAACAGAATGGCAGAGTCGGAAGGGACTTTGGAGATCTTCTAATCCAACCCCTCTGCTCCAGCTGGAGACCTTATACCATTTCAGACAAATGCCTCTCCAGTCTTTTCGTAAAAGCCTCCAGTGTTGGAGTACCCACAACTTCTGAAGGCAAGCAGTTCAATTAATCCACTGGTTAATTGTTCCCACTGTTGGAAATTCCTCCTTAGTTCCAAGTTGCTTGTCTCCTTGATTAGTTTCCATCCATTGCTTCTTGTCTTGCCTTCAGGTGCTCCTTCCTTCCTTATTCATCCATCCATTCATCTTTCTTTCTTTCTTTCTTTCTTTCCTTCCCCCTTTCTATTTTCCTCCTCCCTCCCTTATCTATCCATCCATCCACCCATCCATCCTTCTTTCCATCTTCCTTCCTTCCTACATACCTACTGTCCTTTCCTTCCTTCCTTCCCTCCCTCCTTCCTTCTCTCCCTGCCCCCTTTCTTCATTCCTGCCTTCTTTAAAACTACACAATCTCTTTTTTCTGTTAATTTCAAGAGATTTGCTTCTTATGTCTTCCTATCTTTTCCTGCTCTGTGCTGTAAGGTTGCCCTGATGCTTAGTTCACTAACTAAAATCAGACTAACATTTAGATGAGATACCACACTATTTTCCTTCATACTTTTCCTATCACCTGTCTTCCCACTGATGATGTTAACCATTGATAACATGTCTGACTTGTGGCAATTCATGTCTGACTCTTGACAATTCTCTGAGGATGGTCTCTCCACCTCTCTCCACCTCTTGTGATCTTGCGCTGATTCTTTGAGTTACTTTGAGGTATTAATACCTTTTCCTTTATTTATTCCTTCCTTCTTTAAAACCTTAGCAAGACCACACCTAGAGTACTGCATCCAGTTTTGGTCACCACACTACAAAAAATATGTTGAGACTCCAGAAAAAGGGCAGAGAAGAGCAACCAGGCTGATGAGAGGACTGGAGACTAAAACATATGATGAACAGTTGTAGGAATTGGGCATAGGGCCAGTCTAGGGAAGAGAAGGACCAGGTGAGACAGGAGAGCATCTTCCAATATTTGAGGGGCTGCCCCAGAGAGGAGGAGGGGGGGGTGTCAAGCTATTTTCTAAAGCACTTTTGAAGGCCAGACAAGGAATAATGGATGGAAACTGAACAAGGAGAGATTCAACCTGGAAATAAGGAGAAATTTTCAGACAGTGAGAACAATCAACCAATGAAACAGAAGTTGCCTTCATAAGTGGTGGGAGCACCATCAGTTGAAACTTTCAAGAAGAGACTGGACTACCACCTGTCAGAAATGGTGTAGGGTGTCCTGCTTGGGTGGAGAGGGGTTGGACTAGATGACCTAGAAGGTTCCTTCCAACTCTGATTATCTGTAATCTGTAAAACACTATCCCATGCCTATCGTTCTATTTAACTATCAAAGTTACGGATATTTCAGTGAGAAAACTTTAAAACAGGAATCACCAACCTTTTGGACCTCTGGGACCACTAAATCCATAATTTTAAACCCTGCAGACCACTAATATGATTTTTTTAAACAGATAAATAGTATTTAGTGCAATATAAAAAATGCAAATAATTTTTCTGCGGACCACCAAAATTTTCTCCCGGACCACCAGTGGGCCGCAGACTACCAGTTGGTGACCGCTGCTTCAAAAAAAGCCAAAAGTAGAATTTTACAGGCAGTTCTCAATTTTACAACTGTTCACTTTGTGACCGGCACTGAAAAAAAGCAATTTAGGACTATTTTTAATACTTACAATCATTGCAGCCTCCCATGGTCAATGATCAAAATTCAGACGCTTGGAGAAAATAGTGGAATGTGCAGAGATGAGTAGATTAACATTGGCAATCAGAGAGCAAGAAGAAAAAGAATATTATAAAGTATGGGATTCATTTTATCAATGGCTAAAAAGAAAAATCGGAAAATGGAATATAAATAATACAATAGTAAATATAATACAATAGTAATGGTGTATTATAATTGATTATTATGGAATGAATTATAATATGAATTAGAACTACTGTAGTGAAAACTGGGGTTTGCTCTAAAAGGAAATGCGAACTTGCAATTAAAGTTTAATGATGATGTCATAACATAACATGACATGGAAAGTTGATTAATATAATGTGAATATAAATTTACATCTAAGAGGGAAAGACTATAGATATTATGCACAAGAAATATATACCAACCAACACACTGTACAATTGAAGGTTTTATTTGTTGTTTTATGTTTATGTTTGTTCATGTTTGTCGTAAAAAAATTTTTTTAACCCCCTCCCCCCAAATTCAGACACTTGGCCACTGACTCATAGTTATGATGGTCGCAGCGTCCCAAGGTCACATGATCCCAGTTTTGCGACCTCCTGATGAACCAAATCAAGAGGGAAGCCAGATTCACTTAATGACCATGTCACTAATGCAAGGGTTTTTTAACTTGGCAACTTTTAAGACTTGTGGAGTTCACCTCCCAGAATTCCTGAGCAAACGTGACTGGAGGAGGAATTCTGGGAGTTGAAGTCCACAAGGCTTAAAGCTGCCAAGTTTGAAGACCCCTGGATTAATGCAGTGATTCAAATGCGACCGTCATAAAGACAAGTCTGGATTGCCAAGCCTTTGGATTGTGATCACGTGAGCATGGGGGATGCTGCCCCTGGTCCTAACAACTGTAGCAAGAAAAGTCATAAAACGGGGCAGGCTCACTAAGCAAAATGGTTTCACTTGGAATTTTATCAGTGTTTCCTTGCCTCTACCTTCAACTAATTGAAGGAGAGAAAAAACAAAACGAAACCTCTTTAACAGGGAGACTTAAATGTGTTTTGCAGTTAAATTGACAGTCGAGAGCAGCCTCCTTCATTATCAAATGTTAGGTATGGATATCCATATACATATGTGTGTGTGAATATATGTATATATATATATGTATGGTATTCGCTTTTCGAGTATTTTTCCCATTCATTGTAGTGTGCTTATTAAAGTTTGTACAACGTTTTGGCAGAATCTCATCTGCCATCATCAAGGCTTTGTATTGGGTTTTGTCTGGTGAGTCCAGACTTTCACAGCCATTCTGTTTTGACATTTGGGCAAGGCCTACTGCTGTGCCAGAATTAGTTTATTTACTTCTTCATAAGGGCCTTGATTTTGTGGATTGGGAGTCCTTGGTCTGTGTTTATTGGTCTTGTAAGCTTGGGCGTGGTGTTCTGCCTACGCTGACCAAACTACAAAAAAGAACCAATAAACACAGACCAAGACTTCCCAACCAGGATTAGCCTCTACAGAATGAGAGAAAAAAAACCATTCTGCCACAGCAGTAGGGCTAGCACCAAATCTTAAAACAGAACATCGGCTTGTGAAAGGTTCTGACTCACAGACGAACCCAATACCACAAGCCTTGATGGTGGCAGGATTGAGATTCTGCTTGAAGGCATTGCTGGTGAACTTTGGACGCATCGAGCAGTATACTATGCGATGTGGGAGGCAGTGCCCAAACACTCACATACACTACTACCACCATACTACCATATTATTACATAACAAGTGAGCGAGTCACATACATACATACATACGATAATTTGGACTTTGTTCGAGGTTGTTATATCCACAATGATCAAGTTTTCGTTGTCGTCGATGCGTCTATAATAGGAATTGTATATGGGGGGCAACCTTTCGGCAGAGTCTCATTGCCATTCATCAGGCAAAACACCTGGCAACAAACAGAACCGCCCCCCCCGATACCTCAGCTCACAAACAACACCCCAACCAGGCCACCAGATGAACCTAGGCTTATCCTTACCAAATGAAAGCTGTCCATTTTACTCGGCAGCCAAGGCCGCACTAAAAGGCCTACCGGATACCGAGGAAAGAGGCACCCAATTTGTTTGCCAGCCATGATAACCGCAAAGGCCCAGACAAAAGCCCCGACAAAACACAGAAACAGACACAATTGCATATTTTATAGTAGACACACCAATCAAGCCCAAAACACCAGCAACTCCCAGATGCCCAAGATTAAACGCACAGACCCCAGTGTGAAGGAATCGTGTTCTGGTGCATTTCTGGAGACTCTGAGACTCCCCTAGACCCCAATTCCAGGATGAAAATGAACAACATAACCTCCT
>BHFT01042812.1:0-25828 GCA_004320025.1 Laticauda laticaudata
GGCAAGTGTTTCTCTCCATTTTACATCCTCTTTCCATCCGTTGGTGCTGTGTGACATGGGCTTTACAATAAAATCTCATTTCATGAACCAGCATTACTTCTGGATGCCAGGTAAACCCAGTAATTCTGCAAATGGCATATATTCCTTAGGTCTGTATTTCTTAACATCAGCAAGTTTAGTACACTTGCTGGCAAGGAATTCTGGAAGTTGATGTTCACATATCTTAAAGCTGCTGAGATTAGGAAACGCTGGCCTAGAGTACTTTGTACGTAGTAGTTCACTATTTTGTAGAGATGTTCCCATGGAATTATGGAAACTCTGCTAAATAGGATTCCTTTAAAATTAGATTATTTGGAGGATATTTATCAAAAAGACAAAAGTGACAGGTCTATCCTATGAAGGGGAACATGATTAGATTCCATATAAGTGCCATGTGGAACCAAGATATGCCAATTGGTATGCCAATTGAGTAATTTATTTGTTGGGTTAGGTATGATAAATAATATCAAGTCTCTATACAGTGGTGGAATTTTGGGGATGATTTTGGCCAATTGTTGTCTCTTGGCCTGTTTAATCTCAGAGAATGGTCCTTGTGAAAATAAAATGAAGGAAATTCCTTCCAAACATCCATCTGCCATATGTTTATTTGAATTTCTGGAAAGAAGATGGAGTATAAATACTTTAAAGTAAGTTTCCATTTATAGTCTCTCTACACCAAATCCATGCTGTTCTGCCTTCTTTCATTGCACAAAGCAACAAATAAGGCACAAGGGTATTCTAGTAAAGCATGAGTAAATAGTTTTCATATGTACACAGAAATCTATACATAGCTCTTTGTATCAATCTAAAAAGAAGTTATCCCCAAGAAATAGTAGGGGCAATTCAGGTCTTCCTTTCAATGTCAGATCACTTTTATCAGTATAATAAACCTGAAGTTCAGACTTATTTTAGTGATTCTTAAAGTATTCAGCAGACCAATATTTAAAAAGAAAACCAAACCTGCTCATCTCACATTAAGCCAAGTTGCTTAGAGGCCTGCATACTGTATCAGATCTCAGCAGCTGTTGTTCCTGAGCAAATTACCCAAAGAGAGTGCAACGATAGCATTAGTATGAAATGTACTGATGAGTGATGACGTATTTCACAGCAGTACATGATTTATGTTTTCAACCCAAAAGTCTACACATGGCTCTATAAATTTCTAAAACCAGGAAACCAAGATCCAGTTCTTTAGTATAACCATACTGGCAGTCATAACTTGAAATTATTCTTAATCTGTGGTGGAATTACAGCTCTTGTGTGAGTGTATGCATGTGTTTTTCCAGCATAGTTTCTCTCACACCATATTTTCTCCCATGAGCTGTTCAGAGCATACAGAAGTGGGAGGTGCTTTAGTTTCTTCTGGAAAGGCTGGGCTTAAAACTCCGGGATGCTCCTCCTTCTCCATGGGTCACCTTCTCAGCATCCCCCAGTTTTAGTTCAGCCTTCGTGGTAAGAGGTTGTGCACTCCCTGCTGGAACGATTTTCTGATTCAGCAAGTTTGCTCTTGGGTTAATTCAGCTTGTAAATTTTTCCCCAATAAATTTGGCGATTTCAAGGCTTGTGGCTCTATTAGGTCATTCTCCCAATCAGTTTGAGACCAATTCTTTGTGGCTGGCAGAGCCTGCCACTCCGCAGGCAGCCTGAGATGGCCGCTTCAGGCAATTAGATTATCTAATCCCCCGATTGTCTTATCTCTGCGATTCTTGGCGGAGCGCTCGCAGCCGCAGATCACTTCTCCTTGCCGTTTCGACTGACAGGATCATTTATCTGACAATTTAGAGAGCAGCGGCGTGTTAAACTGCTCAGGCAATTGACATTGGAGATTCTGCCTTCCCACCATTTTCAATGGCTGGCTTCAAGTTCACACCTAAATATCAGAGGCGCCATTCCCTGCTGGTTTCCCTTCTTCGGGACCGGGCCAGGTACCTTTCCACTCTGCTTCCCTGGCATTCTTTCTCTTTTATCTTGCTGGCATTGGATAAACAGGCTAGTCCTTAAACAGGATTTTTTCTCTCTCTCTTTTTGCAATTGCTTTTGGATCATTACATTGGAGTGAAACCACAAGTGCCATTTCAAACAGCAGAACGTTTTTGACAGGAAAGGATCCATCAGGCCCTGTATAGCTGGTTTCCTTTGTTGGGGACCAGGGATCCAGAATATTTCTGGCTTGGAGCGCTTGGGGGTTTCCCTTGTTGGGGACCCTTAGATACTGTTTCCCATATACACAGTTTTACATGAAGATATAGGCACATATGTGTATGGATATATATGTGTGTGTGTGTGTGTGTGTTGTATATATGTGTATATATGTCTGTATATATAGATATATATACATAGACTTACACTCCCGGAGAAGCATTCTACTTTCAACCACAGGGGTAGGCATCACCCCTAAGTACTAATAATATTAATAATAATAATAATAATAAAAAATTAAAGTTAGAGGCATGAGAATCAGTCCTCCCCAATGGAAGGTGACAGTGTCTTCCACTCCAAGACAAATAAGTCCCGAGATAAGTCAGTGGGCCCCAAAAAGGCCTCTAAGGAGGCAAAGGATGCCCATAGACATCACCAAGCCTTGGAAAGGCAGTTGCAGAAACAGGCCAGGGAGGCAGACAAGATGGCTATGACACAACAATCGGATCAGGGCCCAAGTACATTGTTGGGGCCCTTGGACTTATCCACCCAGCCACCCCAGCCCAGACAGGCTATTTCTGGATAGCCTCCCATAGGCATATCTCCTCCAGTGGCACTGCCGGCAAACCCGAGGGAGCCTTTACCCCTACTGCCACCGTTTTAAGATAGGAAAAGGCATTACCTGAGACTATTCCATCAAAATGAGGCAATGGGTGGAGATGGCCATAAAAAGGCATTGCAGCTGGAGTTCAGCAATCCATCCGGACCAGACACTTTTTGGCTACTTCGGAAGTGGGATCCCTGCCTTCCACAGGTGCTTCCAAATTTTTGTCCAAAACCATCTCATAGACTGGAGCATCAATGGCTCGAATTGATCTTCAAAGGACGTTAAGCATCTATCTAGACCGGACTACGGCATTCAAAAATCTGAGGCTCTATTCCTATCCTTCAACCCATCCACTTTAGGACACAAGGTGCGTCGATGACCATTGAGATGGTTGAGAGCCACCGTAGCTTAAAGTTACGAATGCCAGTCCATCTCAGTTCTAAGGGCATTACAGCCACTCAACCGAAAGTGCAGCAACATCAGCAGCATGGGCCACACGGGCTTCCATAGATAAAATTTGGCAGAGCTTGGGCTTCACCATCGCCCTTTGTCAGAAATTATAAAATTGATGTCTATGACTCAGCGGACACTTTATTTGGTAGAAGAGTCCTGCAGTGGTCCACAGAGTTTAGGAGTGGATTTTGACCAGATGGAGTCCCTCCTAAGGACAGGCCAAGCTTTGGTATGTCCCACTTCTGGATGCTCTGAACAGCTCATGGGAGAAAGGGTGTGGTACTTACCTGATACGCCTGTTCTCTGTGAGCTGTGAAAAGCATCCAGCCCCACCCATTTCTTTCGTCTGTGGGGTTCCATTCCGGTCAGGGATCTAGATTAGGTGATGAGTTCCAGACTTTGGCACTCAGTCTTCGCAAAACTGGGGGATGCTGGGGAGGTGTCCCGTGGAGGAGGAGGAGCGTCCCAAAGTTTTAAGCCCAGCCTTTCCAGAAGAGACTGAAGAGACCTCCCACTTCTGGATGCTCTTCACAGCTCACAGAGAATGGGCGTGTCAGGTAAGTACCAATACCCTTTCTGATACACTGTTAATGAACCAGTACTCCAAGATGATATGTACACATATTGCATATGTGCTGCATTATCTAAGCAATTGCTTCATGGCAGTTTGTCTTTTATAAGAATAAGTGTTTTATCCAGTTAATATAATGTTTGCTTTGCAATCATTTCAGAACATCCCCAGCAATTTTTTCTCCATTGAGATAAACACATTTAAATAAAATGTGCATATAATCTACAGGCAGAATGGAGAATCTCTGCCCTCCAGCTGTTGCTGATGTGCAGGTTCTAGCCTTTTCAGTTAGTATGAAAAACAGCAGTGATACTGAAAACTGTAGTTCAATAGAAGTTGAGATACCATGGTTTGTCACTTCTGACCATAGAAAGCCAGCTATTTCCAGCATGCTTTAATTCACTATGTGAATTAAAAATATATGAAAAATATAAATAATAGTAATTAGAAATTCTAGTGTTTGGAGAAATAGTCTGCCAATTGTTGAATTGCTGTCTCACGCTTTAGGACCAAGGGTGGAAGTAGAATTGTAGTTTAGCAGTATGTAAAGGTCAGAGCATTCCCATGTATGAGAAAACTCTTGTTCACCTTTTAGTGATATGCTAGACATGCTAAATCTGATTTTGGGTTGTATGTTTGCTCAATCAGAATAGAGCTGGAAGGGACTGGAGGTCTTCTATTCCAACCTGCTGCTCAAGCAGGAGACCCTATTTTACAGACAAGTGACTGACCAGCCTCTTCTTAAAAGTCTCTAGTGATGAAGCACCCACAACTTCTGACAGCAAGTTGTTTACTGATTAATTGTCTTCACCTTTAGGAAGTTTCTCCTTAATTCCAGGTTGCTTCTCTCCTTGATTGTTTTCCATCCATTTTTTTCTTTTCCTGCCTTCTGGTACTTGGAAAATAAGTTCAACCCCTTCTCTTTGTGGCAGCCTCTCAAATATTGGAATACTGCTATTATGTCCCCCACAGTCCTTTTTTTCTCTAGACTAGCCAAACTCAAATCCTGCAACTGTTCTTCATATGTTTTAATTTTCAGGCCTTTAATAATCTTAGTTGCACTTCTTTGCATTTTTTTCAAAGTCTCAATTTTTTTTTTTTTGCAACGTGGTGACCAAAACTGGGTGCAGTATCTGAGGTCTGGCTTTACTAAGGCTTTATAAGGCCTAGGTGTAAAATCTTGCTTTTCCGAGCATTACATTTCATTTTGTTGGGTGGGCCCCATTGCTTAAGTCTGTCAATATCTTTTTAAATCCGAGCTTGTCTTCTGGGATGTTGGCTATTCCTACCAGCTTGGTGTCATCTGCAAATTTGACAAATTCCCCTTCTATTCCATCATCTAAGTCATTTATGAAGACATTGAAGATTACTGGACCTAAGATGGAACCTTGTGGTTTACCCCACCACTTACTTCCATCCATGTAGATAAAATATCATTAAGAATGACTGGTTGAGTATGAGTAGAAGTATGCATGGCAGTGCTATAAATTCTAGACATTGCATTGCCTGACTTCAATGATCCTGAAAGCAATGGTCCTGAAAGCAATGATCTCATGGATATTGCTTTGATTTTTGACATATTTGTCTACTGAAAGTATGTGGCTCCTGGGTATTTTAATCTTGGTGTATTTGACTAGGTTGGATGTGATATGTGCTGTCATAGGTTCCTTTGCTAATTCTGATCTATGAGTGTGAAATGGCTGTGATGTCAAATGAGACCATGATTTCATTTTCTTCTATTGTTGGTCTTTGATTCTTTGATGGCACTATCGTAGGGAATTGACAAGAATATTTGCTTTCATCTGTGAACTGTCCAAGCTTCTTTGTCAATTCTTTAGTGATGTTGTAGATTAGAGTCTCTGGTAATGACACAATTTGAAAGAGAAGTATGTCTGGCTTGTGTATTGTGGGCCATCTATAGTGGTATGCTACTTTTCATCTGCCACTGTTCTTTAGTGATTTGACATTCCCTGGAAAGATGACAAAGAGTTCTCTTGATCCAGTTGTCTAGCTTTTATATTGCATTGGTTTTCAGTTTCTTTGTGTTCCAGTACTTTTTTTGCCTTTTTGATCTGTCCATGAAAGCTGAGAGAAGGAGCAACTGAAGCAGATCTGAAGACTGAAGAATCTTAAGCTCCTTAACTTTCTCAGAGTGGGGGTGTCAAAGGAATACTCCCTATGATGGTCACATAGTGTCTCACAGGTACCCCCAACATGAATCCCGTGCCACTTTTACCATGACCACACCAAGCATAGTCATGTTCCCGCCTGGCCCTTTGAGATCTAACACAACCCTGATGCGGCCCTCAATGAAATCTGACACCCCTGGTCTAACTCCATTCTGAGATTCTACCAGCACAGCATAGCATAAAGTCTTTAGGAATCAATAGGAGAAATATAGCAAATAAGGCTGATTTGGAAGCTAAGAGCAGAAAGAGCTGAAGCAAGATGGTCTATAATGTCAACAATCCATTTAGATTTAGATCTCTAGAGTCCAAAGTCTTTTAAAGCAGGAAAGAAAGATATGCTCTTATTAAATTAAAAGAGACTTTAAAAAAGAACTGCACCTTTATGTTGACAGAGAATAATCATGTTTCATGGATTCTTCCTTGTTTCCTAAAAACCTCTATTTAGCATGCCAAGTTGTATGTCTGCCAGTCTTAAGCTCAGTTCTGTTATTTAGCCAGTAAAGCCATATATGATCAGCTATTCAGGAATTACTGCCAAAGTCTTGCCAGCAAGTTGCACACTAATACTTTATGGGAATATTTTAAAATAGATTTGTTTTGTAATTTCTCTACAAATCTTGGATTTATGTTAATTTAGTTACTTGTTAGTAATTGTTATTATAGTTGATTTTAAAAAAAATGTCTACAATAAGCATTGCTCTGATCACTTCCACAATTGCCAAGCCATATTTACCCTGCCAGTATTGCAGTAACATTTTTAATATACCTTGCAATGTTGTTGGATGCTGCCAGCTCAAATAGGACAATGCTGCTTTTAAAGACTAATATGACTGAGGATATATAGGGAAAAAATGTTACCAGAGAAAATCTATTGTATAAACGAGGAAGAACTCCGTTTATAATAGTAACACTATATAATATTAATATTATATAACTTTACTATTATACAACAGATTAATATTAATCTGTACACACTGAATGAAATGTACTGGATACCCAATTATTTTAAAAATCAGTAGTAGTAAATAATTAAATAATTAAATTCAGTCTTGACTCCAGAGAACTATTAGGATGAGGTCAGCAGTTTCCTTGGCAAAATTTTGAAAGTGGTTTTATCCCTTCCTAGGGGTAAAATAAAACGACTGGCTCAAGGTCTTCCAGTTTGCTTTTGGTCTAAGGCAGTGATGGCGAACCTTTTTGTTGTGGTGTGCTGAAAGCGCACCACATGTGTGCCCACAATGCAATGCGCCCCCCATGCATATGTGTGCAACACCCCCAACCACCACCTTACCTGCACTGCACATGTGTGTACTTTGCAGCTGATTTTCAGCCCATTTGAGGCCATTTTCACCCTCTGGAGGATAGAGGGAAGTTTCTGCAGCCTCAGGAGGGTGAAAAATGGTCCTTCTGGAAATAATGGAAATGCCTGTTTTTAAGTCTCCAGAGGTCCTTTGGAGCCCGGGGAGGGCCGATTTTGCCATCCCTGGGGGCTTGAGGGAAGCCTTTGCAGCCTTTGGAGGCTGAAAAATAGGCCTGTTTCAGCACTTCCGGTATTTCCAGATGGCCCATTTTTCGGCCTCCCAAGGCTGTAGAAGCTTCCCTCGAGCCTCCAAGAGGGCAAAAACTACCTCCCCCAAGCTCCAGAGGCCCTCTGGAGGCTGAAAACTGGCACTTCCAGTATTTCTGGAAGGCCCGTTTTTCAGCTTCCCAGGTGGCAGAGGCTTCCCTCAAGTCTCCAGGTTGACAAAAACGGCATCAAATAGGCTGAAAATTAGCTGGGAGGTGCATGCATGCACAATACAGGTAAGTTTGGCTGGGGTTCGTATCCTGCACAAATGGCTCTGCATACCACCTGTGGCACGCATGCCGTAGGTTCGCTATCACGGGTCTAAGGCAGTACTAAAACTCACAATCTTCCTGTTTCTAATTTATTGCCTTAACCACTATACCAAAGTGGCTCTTTTCTTATGTCGTAGTGATACTTAAGTATTTCCTACCATCAAAACTCATCTGCTTTCTTGGTAATTTCTTAGAAGACTGCTACCATGGAACATTTATCATTTTATTCCATTTTTATCTGTAGTTTGACTGCTTTGTGAAGATACAGAATGGTTATTTTTTCCAGCAGCAGAATTTTCAAGAACCATTCCTTAAATTAAGCTTCCATTAATGTATTACTATTTTGAATCCAGTTCATAGTAGAAAGATTGTCACAGCTGAACTTCCACCTTCCATCCATTTATTGGGAGATTGCAGAAGTGGTAACAGAAAAATAGTCAGCAGACAAATAAAATAGATATCATTGAAGTACTTGGATCTTTAGAGCTATGCTCCTGGGTTTGACACAGCTTAAATTAATTGGTGTTCTTTCCCACTGAGATCAATGGAAACCTGGTTGTTTTAAACTATACTACTTTTGTCAGAAACTATTGCTGCTATATATATTACTATATTGAGACAACAATTCAAGAAAATTGTAAGATTTATTCTGAGCTCAGAAACAATCATAACATGGGAATTTATTCTGGAACTATGGGGTTTTAGAGTTTGTTGCATGCTCCAATTATTAAAGTCACTAAGATCAATAGTTTTATAATGATCAGTTGAGAAAAAACATACTGCTCTACATAAGGGAAGACAGAATAGCTGTTCCTTATTTTATGTCATATTTAAGTTTCATTACTGCATTAATTTTCTTGTTTTACATTTATTTAGTCCAAATTAAATAGATACTACTTCAGAATCATGTTTTTAATGTGTTTATCAGATATGAAGTTGTTCTTAATCAGCTATGTTTTGTCTTTATGTTCTCTTTTAATTACTAGCATTTTTGAGTTTCTATTGGATTGGCAAAATAAAGACAAACTTGGTCCAACTTTCAAGCTGGGATGTGGTCCAAAAAAGAGGGGGAGGGGGGGTAGAAAGAGAGAGAGAAAGAATATCAGTAATCTGTTAAGTGTGTTATTGTAATATTAGTCAATATTTTTGGCTTTATTTAAAAAGCTTTGTAGACAGAGCCTTTGCATGATTTTGTAAAAAAAAAAAGACAAAACTTTTTCTTGATATCTATACAAGAATTAATTCTGCCCTATTCCCTTGTCTATCACCATTATACAAGAATTAATTCTGCTCTATTCCCTTGTCTATCACCATATATCTTTGGACAATACAGTCAAAGAAATAAGCATTCTATCTTTGATATGAACATTTTCTGTTGAAAATTTCAACTTAATTAATGAAGCAATTTTGAATATTTCCAAAATCTTGATGGTCCACATGGAATATCTTTTGTTTTACCTCATCTGTTTTCAAGTTACCTGTAAGTGAGGAGATGGAAAAAGTGAATCATTATAGATATTAGACATGCATAAGAAGATTAATAACTCAACTGGAATTGATCAAAAGGAGATGTAATCAAAACAATCTTTGAAAAAATGTCCCCCTAACTTAAATCCCTTACACTAAATCGTTAGTAAACTTTTTCATGGTTGATTAATCAGAGTTGTCTTGAATAACACCAAGTTGTCTTGATAAATTGGAAAGTGAAAGAACCAGAGAATCAGTCTTTTCCATATTTTAAGCATAAAATGGAATAATCCCATACACACTGGCTATAATTCAGAAAAATCTTTATGTATGCGGATTCTATGGCTGAATAGTGATAGAAATGATTGGCAAAACAAAAGCTATTATAAAATATTTAGTTGAATAGCACAAGATGGAATTCAACTGTACATTTATATTAAGTGCAAACAATTTCTATTGATGGTTTAAAAGATGAATGTCTGTAGAACTATTCCATGATTAATGTATATTATGTAGTTTAAATATATTTCATCAGTCCTGTACATTTTTTAAAAATAATACTGGGTGTTGGCTGATCATCACTGAATGGATGAGTTCTTGTGTAACATTATAACATTAATTTTATAGATTATTTTTTACATTGATCTGAAGTGTTTATACTCCTGATTTATTATTTCAAACCCAATTTTAGCATATTTCTTAACCATCATTTCCATTCTTCACACCCTCCAAAACATCTTGAAACCAATCCACAGTTTTATTTTCTGCCCAGATCGTGTCTAACAACAACACATGATTTTCTCCTTTACTTTACACAAAATGGGAAGGAAGGAAATAAATTGCACGTTGTGCTCTAGCTCATTTTCTATATAAAGCCCCTGTCACACTGCACCAATGGATGCAAAGAGGATGTAAAATGGACAAAAAAGCTTGCCATCCGTTGGTTAACGCGATGTACTCACTGCCTCCGTTTTTGCTTCCTCTCTATCCGTCCAGCATCGGTCTATTGACGTTTCATCCACTCAGAAGTTTTGAGGCCCAAAACTTTTGCACGGAAAATGTATCCAATTCATCCGTTCTGCATCCGCTACGCATCCGTTCTGCATTCCGTTACGCATCTGCTATATCCGCAGGCATCCGCTCCGTATCCGTGCAACTCGCATCCGCTCGGACGCAGGGAGGAAGCGGAACGGATGCAGGACGGTGCCTAGCGGAAACAAAGCGTTTAAAAAGGAAAAAACGTTTCGCAGAGGGACCTATCTCGGATATTAAGGATGTCTACAGGATGCCTAGAGGATGCCTAGAGGATGCAAAGGGACACCTATACTGCCAAAAAAAGGGGAGCAACACCTGGATCTCACTTTCAGAACGCAGCCCTGCGGTGCGGACCTCTGCAGCCTTTCATCTGCCTCTTCCTTTCCACAGCATCCAGTCATGTCCACCGTGGATCGTAACACAGTCCTTTTGGCAGCCACCATCCTTCTTCAACAGTGCGAAGCCATCTACAGGCTCTGTGAACTCTACTACGGGAAGAAAAGGGCGGCCAAGAAGCATCTGGGTATGCAGATGGTTCACCAAGAAGAGCAGAGGACGGACTGTACAACAAACTGATGGTGGAGCTCAGGAGTGAAGACACTCGGGCATTCCAGAACTTCATGAGGATCCTCCAGCCATGTTTGACGAACTTGTGCAGCGGCTGACACCAGGTTGACCAGACAAACACCACTTCCGGCCCAGCCCTGGAACCTGGGCTAGGTGGCACTGACTCTGGCCACCTGGCCTCAGGGACCACCTACAGGAGCATGCAGTACGGCTGGAGGTGCCATCCAACACCATCAGCATTGTGGTCAGAAGTGGTGCAGGCCATCATCGAAGAATACAAGGAGGAGCTCCTCAGTGCCTCCACTGAAGAGGATGGAAGAAAGTTGCAGAGCAGTGGTATCAGAGGTGGAACTTCCCCACCACCGTTGAGCATCGATGGCAAGCACGTGGCCTGCAAAGCTCCAGCCAATCAGGGTCCACTTATCACAACTACAAGGGGCTTCTTCAGCATCATCCTCTTCGCCATGGTCGATGCTGACACAAGTTCATAATCATTGATGCTTCAGGTAACAGCTTCATTCAGATGTCCAGGTATACAACGCCAGTCACCTCAAGAGGAGCGGAACGCAAACCTCATCGTGGGCTTCCAATCCAGAACCCCTGCCAACGACACACAAGATGTGCCCTACTTCTTGTGGGGGATGACGCTTCTCCCTCACAACCTACCTCATGAAGCCCATACCTCCAAATACCTCACCCGTGAAGAGAGGATATTCAATTACAGGCTGTCCAGGGAAAGGCGGGTGGTGGAGAACGCCTTTGCATCCTGGCCAACAGGTTCCAGGTACTCTCACCAACATGCATCATAGCCCAGAGACCATGAGGAGACGTGGAAGCTTGCTGCATCCTGCACATCTCAGCGCACCACTACCCGTCTTGCAGAACAGGCCGTGGCCACCAGCAAGCAATGGACATGGAGCCTGGGGAATGGAGGCAAGGGCGAAACCTGATAGACACTCAGGATGTGCAAGGCCCCAAACGAGCCTCACGTGAGGAAGAAGCAGCGCAACCTCTGAAACACTGGTGCAATTCCCCAGCTGAGCGTGAGTGGCAAGACAGGATGGTAAATGCTTAATGAATGCTTCCTCAGCCTGTCTCATCACACTGATGAGATTGGGCCATGTATGTTGAGTGGCCCTACAATGAACAGGGCATTTAATAAAGAAGTTGTGTTTATGTTGACATGTGTGATGATTGATTATATTGTTATTGATATAATAGCATCATAGGTGTGGCACCTGGAGGGTGGACCATACAGTCCCACTAGCTTGCACTGGAGGTTTATCTATCCACAGCTATTACCCATCCCAAGGTATCCCTGCCCATCCACAGGTATCCTGCCCAATCCCACAACTATCTTAACCCATCCCACAAGCAAGCAAAGGCTTAAACCATTTCTAAAAGTTTCCAGCAACTTTATTAAAAAAAAATGAAGCAAGTGTGTGAATCAAAAATAGATTTATTAACAACAAGCTATAAGACAAAAATGAGTCTCTGGAATCCTCTTGGTCGCTCAGTCTCAGGGTGAAGGTGCAGGTGCTGTGGAGGTGGCTGGTGCTGGAGTGCTTGTCATCAGCTCCTCCAGAGCAGAAGCAGCAGGAAGCCCCAGCCCCAGAAGAGCGAGCCTGTGCTGCAGAGCCCCAGCAGAACCAGAGTGAGGGCCAGGGGGCGGATTGGTAGCCCTGTCCCTCTTGCAAGGGTGGCAGCAGATGGCGAGGCTTGCTGTGCTTCAGCATGGTTGTGGGAGTTGCTGGCTGGCAGGGAGGCTGGCAGGAACCAAGGCTGGCAGGGAGGGTGGCAGCAAGGCTGGCAGGAAGGCTTGCAGGCGGGTGGCAGGCAGGCAGCGGAAGGCTGGCAGGCAGGCATGCACCAGGCTGGCAGGCAGGCATGAACCAAGGCAGACTGGCTGGCCAGCAAGGCTGGCAGGCAGACAGCAAGGCTGGCAGGGAGGCTGGCAGCAAGGTTGGCAGCAAGCTTGCAGGCAGACATGCAGGCAGGACAGGCAAGGCAGTCGATGTGTTGGAAGCAGGTCTTTCCTTTGAATGGTGACCTGCTTCCAAGCTGCTTCCGTTATATCTGCGGGGCTGCGCAATGCATCCTCCCCGCTGCGCAATTAATGCTTGGCATTCACTAGGCTTCCGCTGTTGCATCCGCTTCATCCACTGTGCATCCGTTCTGCATCCGCTGTATCCGTTCCGCGGTCAACTATTGCTGAGGCCCCCCGGAAGCCCTGCGGATGTGCCATCTGCTTCCATCTGCTTCAATCCGCTAGGCTTCCGTTCCGCATCCGCTTTCATCCGCCCTGTGTCCTCCCCCATCCGTGTTATCCGCTCTGGTTATGCAAATTTTTGCCCTTTTGAGAACAGGAACATTTTTCTCGTCCGTTGTGTCCGTTTTGCATCTGTTGGGCAGTGTGACAGGGCCTTAAGAAACTGGGGAAAATGACAGAATTTTGTTGATTCTATACTTGCTCACTTTATCTGCACTACGACATGGGGAAAAAGAAACTATAGTACAGAAGCAGCATTCCTGTACAGGATTTGCTATGGTAGATAAAAGGCAAGACCCGAGGACAGATATGAATGAGTTAGAGTTCCTCAGTGGACAAATACGCTAGCTAAACATTTGAAGAATTTCCAAATCTGAAAACCAACTTCAGGTTGGTTTCATTTGTGTTATAGCCAGGGCTGGTATTCAAATATTTTAACAACCAGTTTTGTGGACTTAGTTGGTGGGTGTGGCTTGGCAGTCATGTGACTGGATGGCCATGGCTTGGTGGTCATGTGACTGACTGGCCGTGGCCAACTCAATATCACTCACATCGAGGCACACCTCTCCTCGCCTGGCCTCTCGTGACTATGGGAATGCTGCAACATTTGTAAATATGAAAAATGGTCATAAGTCACTTTTTTCAGTGCCATTGTAACTTTGAATGGTCACTCCAGACAAGCAGAGTACCAGCAAAGGAGAGGGAAAAAACTGCCAAGAATGTAGTAAGGGTTAGCGGAGAGGCAGTTTCTGTAAGCAACACCAGAATGTTTCGTTCCTGCCTTCCTTACAGGTTTAGGCCAATATTTTCTTCTAACAACTGGTTCTCCGAACTGTTTAGAATGATAACAACCAGTTCTAGCGAAGAGGTGCGAACTGGTAGAATCCCAACCCTGGTTATAGCTGTATATTATCTCATGAGCAGAAGACAGATGACTTTGGGTTCATAAAGAAGCATAGTCAATCTTGGAATTCACTGGGGTTCGATTTAGTAGTTGAAATAAATTTTTCCCATTTATTTCAAAGCAAAGTACTGTAAAATGGAATTAATTAAATGTAGGATCAGACTTCATAATGGATTTTCATGTGCAATCTTTATTAAATGTACAAACTACAGTTTATACATTATTAGTATAAAATGTCAGGAATAATCTAACTTTATTCCTTACCAGTGGAAGAAAACGGTTATAATAAAGGATTTTGTGAATGAAATTTGTCATGCAGCTCATATCAGGAATAAATTTCTGTTATTTTGAATTAATAACAATCTAGATCTTACCAAGTTGTTTTGCTCTTAAATGGAATATGAGTGTAAGATGATTGTGCTTCTTTATTTATAAAATTTAAGACTTTTTGTTGTTGTTTCTGTTTGTTCGGCTTGTATTCAATTCCATCCCCAAATTAAAGTTCTCCAGTTATGAATATTTACAAAGTAGTTGATTATTTCAGTCATGTAATTAACATGATGGAGAGTCACAGTCAAAACATCCTCTAAACAGGAGATCAAAGCTTTCCATACCTAATATTTAGACTATTTTCAGAAAGTTCTGATACATCTCTTTACAAGAGATGTTTTCCCTAATCTGTCAGCCTCTCAAGGTATTGAAATGATACTTATGGAAGGAATAGAATATGCAGCATCTTTCTCAGATTGGAAAGTGGCAGCCATCATTTCACCCAGCCTTATTTGTTTATATTTATTATAGCCACCCTTTGGTTGGCTGACAAATACAAATATATTGGGGTAAGAATTTTGTTCCTATCCAGTCTAGTCTTGCCTGAATCATTCTGTGAGTATGTTTTGATGGAAATTATCTTTTCCATCTTAGGTAAGTTTTTGGAATCACACAGTGTAATAAGCTTACAATGAAATAAATGCACCATGCACTCTTATTTGAAAATGAAAGACTTTGTTTTTTGTACAGAGATTCATCTAGATTAATACCATAGTCAAGTAGCAATCAGGTTCAATTCCTGGCAAATATATAGAAAATATTTTTCATGTTGTCCTGCCACTTAATAAATAGCTTACTGACTGATGTTTCTTTTGCTGCTTTGAACATCCAAAATAATCTCTTTGTTTAGAAAAGGAGCTCTTTATAGAGCAGTCAACTCAAAGCTTGTGCCTTCCAGATGTGTTAAAAATTTCAGCAGCCGTGTTGGCTCAAAATTCTGGTACTTGTCCGACCACATCTGGACTTACTAGGAATCAGTGATATGCTTTTGCTTTTCCTATTAATCTAAGGAAAAGACTGATTGTAAGAGGTGGTGGAGAACAAATGCAATTCTTTGACCCATTATTTGAAAGCAAGTAAGAAAAACAAATTGATCTGAATAGTTATGCTGATACTTTGCAAATACTTAGAACCCATACCATTAGGATTTCTTTGACAGTAAGATAGTTTTGTCCACCCACTTCATTCCTTTTCTTACTGAGAATAAGGATTTTGTATCATCTGGGTGACATTCAGATTTATAGGTCATGCAAAGTATAAACTAAAATTTCACCTTCCACTGCCCCTCCATTCTACTTCTTCCATGAAATATTCTCCTATAGAAGTCTTTTTCTAAAAGAAAAATATTTCTGCTTTCACATATAATGAAATTTACAAGTGCATTTGGGGGAGAGTGTTTTTGTTTAAACATCAGATTATTGTCTTAAAATACAATTTCAGAAGGAATATGTTTGAAAGAAAAGATATAAAAAATATAAATAAATACATATATATTTATTATTAAAAATATATAAATATATGAAATCTGTAGCAGGATAACTTGAGTTCATAAGGGACAGCAATATTACTGCCATATAAATGAGCTTCTGCTTTTCATTAAATAGGCTCTTGCATTTTGGGAAAAAGCTACTTAACTCCACTTAGTTCTACCTCTTCATCCAGGGAATAGAATAAAATCCATTTCTTTTATATTTTAAAGTTGCATTGCAAAAGCCCCACTTCACATTCAGTAATTGATGACAGCAACTTTGATTCTTCTTCATAAAAAAAAAAACCCAATTAGCCAAATAGATCCTGTGAAATATATTTGTTGTTGTTGTGGACATAATCTTAATATACAATTTTTGAGGGATGGAAAAAGCATTCCAGGATAATAGAACAGAGAAAAATTGCATAGTCTTTTTCGTGGTTGGACCTGTTTGCAAATTGATGAGCATGTTGTAGGCATGCTCACAAAAATGACTACTAAGGATTTTGGCCAAAATAGTTTCTATGGTGAAATCTACAAATACATTGTTTTCTGACTTTTTGTCACTATCCTGTAGGATATTCTATTTATTGGGAACTTGAGCATACTTTCAAACTCTGCACCAGACAACAGCTGCTCATACTTTCTGAGAACATTTTTGGGGTCCCTTATTTAAGTATAATTGTGGAGTTTAGCAATTGCTTTGTAACATGCCAACTTCTCTTTTTTTTAAAAAATAATAATTTGTCAACAAATGAAAACATATACTAATTAGTATTATATAAAGTATATGTGGGCACCTGGGTAGCAATAGCCACTTGGAGACCATGGAAAAGAAATTCAAGGGTGCAAAGACAATTACATTATTTGTTTTTTTGTTTATATCCTACCTATTATTTTTATAAGCTTAAGGCGGAAAATATATCTAATATTCTTCTTTCTTCAGCACAGTAACAACCCCGTGAGGTAGATTGGGGTGACAGAGATGATTGGCCAAATATCACCCATGGCTAAGACTGGATTTGAACTCAGTCTACTGTTTTCAAGTCTGATGCCTTAACCACTACACAAAACTGGCTCTCAATCTGGGTTTAATCATATAAAAATCCTCTATGAATATGAAGCAATTTATTCTCATTTTATTAGCATTCATGAGCACTTCCTGGGATTGTGCATAGCTTCATAACACTTTTGATGAAGAGTTGATTTGATATGGATCCTGTCCTTCCTCTAAAGACAATGGTGATTAATGGGACAAAGAAGAAAATAGGAATAAAGAAGGAGAATGATACAGGATAAAAGAATCAAGTTGTGTGATGAATGCAGGAGAACGAGGAGGGTTAATATTAAGGAAAAGTGTTGTGTGACTTGCTGAAGCATATCAGTAATTGTTTCAATAAAACCTGGACAGTACCATAAATTAAACATAATGGATTTCAGTCAACTCTGAGAAATTTGGTGTAGACTTTAGAAACACAAAACCATGGAGAGTGGAAAATATGAAAAGGAAGGCTAGGGAGAGAGGTTTGGAGTAGAGTTACAACAATGCAAGTTCATGATTGTTAGACAATAGAGAAGTACGGAATATATGTCAGATGCCAAGAATGTGGCCACTAACTCAATCCAGATGACAAGACTAGTGGTAAGAATGCTAATTATCTATTTATGGCAGAAAGCCCGATTTATCTTCCCTTCAAACAATTGATTGATTCTGTCATATGCTATTACATCAATATGCAAATAACTTTCAATAAGTGTATCATGTAAAACCATCAACATAAGGATAACTACTTCAAGCCTTTAACTTGCCAGCATTGGAAACAAAAAGCTGTTTTTTGCTTGTAGCTTCTAACCAGACAGATCTATTATCAAAATAAGATGCATTTGCTTTCCACATCCAATATGAGAAAAAAAGTGGTAAGAATCCATTTCCATTAAGAAAGGACAGGAGAAAGAGACCTCAGATTTTAACCTTGGTTGATATTTCTACAAGTTTCATTGTTCTGACCTTCAGAAGCTTTTCCTCTTCAGTATCAGGCTTCTTATAATTGCAGTAAAAGCAGTCTCACTAGTTGAGCCTGGCCCTTGACTCCATCACTGCTATATCCTAAGTGCTGCTTGTTCAATTTTTAGAGACAGATTTATTGCCAGCCCCTGTGAAAGATTACAGGCATATACAGGAGAAGTTCACAGATCCTGTCAAAATACTTTTTCAAAAACTGCAATAAATTAATAATTTTTCGTTGGCCACAAAGGGAGAATATAAAATACACATGGACTAATTATATTAATTGTATTGATTTAATTAAATTTAAATTAAATTAAATCCAATTTGATTCTATCCCACCTTTTTTGCAATGCAGTTTCTTAGAATGCCATTCAAAACCCAAAATAAAAAATAAAAAAAAATCCACATACTTGTTAGGTATAATTATTTGAGTTTAAACTTCATTAAACTCAATTGCTGATAATTCTTAGGAGACACACAGGATAGTTGTGTTAAACCTCATTATTCATCAGTGAGCATGGTAAGCACCAAGTTGACTTGTTTTATGTGCATTCACTCAAAGCTTATAAAAGATGCCTATGAATACACTGACAGTATCACACCATCTACAGTGAGGTAGGATTGGGATGTGATTAGCTGCTCAGCAAATTATCCTTTTTGAATGTTCACTTGAAAATGTGAAGCAGGGTGGTATGGCCCATAGACATATTCCAATTCTATATCTACTGTATATGCTGAATAATCAAAAGGAACAAGAATTGTTTCTACAATTAGGATTAATTGGATGTAGTATTTATTGCTTGAGAAATACTGATCTAATTATTTCATAGATGGCCATTCAGTGTGAAATAATAGTTTTGTAAAAATAGTTTTTATAATGTTCCCATTAGAAATAATGATCCACAGACTGAACAGACTGAATAAATCCATTGTTGAAAGGAATTAGAGAAGCTTTTTTTTTTTTTTTTTGGGGGGGGCNTTTTTTTTTTTTTTTTTGGAGGGGGCCTAATTTTCTATGATGCTGCAACCTTCTGTGTGTCTGAAAATCTGCTTTTAAAGTTTGATGAAAGGACAGTATGAGATGATGACAATAAGAGGGAGAGGCAGAAATCTATGAAAGTTTGAGAAGCCCTTGTCTTTTTTGTAGGATGGGAATTTTCACTGAATCTGCATTCTCTCCACAAACAAATAAAACCTGGAAAGCCCACTCCAGGGTCAGGATAATAACTGTCTGAGATTAAATTGCTGAAACATGGTAAACTTATTTTTATTTTATTTTATTACAAACTGAATAGCAATAACATAGACAATTAACTCTTAACAATACATTCACCACACTTCGGTTGGCTTCCAAAATCAGCTATGGAAATACTGCCTGAAATTAAATTTATCATGTGCAGATACTGTGCAATCAGATACATGTGAAAAATTCATTTTGAATGTGTTCCATTTTCCCATATCTCTAAATTGTGGCACATGATAAAATTATCAATGAAGCTTTTAATTTGATCCTTGAGCAAAGAGATGTTGTCCTATGAACCATTTTATGTTTGTGGGAGGCAACTTTGGAACTAACAAAGCAGGAATCGGAGCCAGATGTTTTCTGGGAACCTGGCTGGAGTGGAGGCTGTGTATTTCCTAACATAGGCAACCATATGGAAGAAAAGGTTGGAAACATCCCATTACAAGTCATATATCACCCATTTGACAGCAAAGATTTCAGCTTGTTTTTATTTAAATCATGAAAGCAGCTGTTCAGCTATCCAGCTGTATTAAATTTAACCCTGTTTCCCTCGGAAAAAAAAATAAATGTAGTAATTTATGTGGTGGTACCCAACAATTTAGGGGGTCCACAATATCTTGTGAAGAAAAATATTATAATGCAACAATAGTAAAAATAGAGTAACAGTTTTGGCACTTTTTCTATTGCTAGGAAATTTGAGCAAAGCAACTGTCACCTGTACCACCAAACTAACTCTGCTCTATCAAATTTCAGATTAAGGGTGTTTTAAGAAATTGCCTTGAACGAGTTTTGGAATGAATCTGTCTCATTGTTGCACTTATTCCTTCCAGTTTAAGTTCACTAAATTAGTGGAATGGCAATCTTTTTATTAAAATGTATTCGAAACTAGAAATGATCTGAAAAACAGCAGCTTTGATTAGCATTATTGTCCATAGTTTCAGGCTTGCATTGTTTTGGATATGTCTAGATTATAATGAAAATAAGGACTGGGGGTGACATGATACAATATTCCAGTATTTGAGGGGCTGCAACAAAGAAGAGGTGTCAACCTATTCTCTAAAGCACCTGAGGGCATGATAAGAAGCAATGGTTGGAAATTAATCAAGAAGAGAACAACTGAGAACTAAGGAAAATTTCCTGACAGTTAGAACAATGAACCAGTAGAATGGCTTGCCTTTAAAAGTTGTGGGTGCTCAGCATTGGAGGTTTTAAAGAAGAGATTGGGCTACCTTTTGTCTGAAATGTTATAGCATATCCTGTTTGAACCGGGGGTTGGGTTAGAAAACTTCCAAAGTCCCTTTGAATTATGTTATTCTTTTATATATGAAGATGCAAGTGTATACATTTTTAAAACTAATGAGAATACAAAATACAGAGAAATAATATAAAGTTAGCAAGTCTAGCCTTTCAAATAGTAGTATACTATAATCAGTAGTGGGATTCAAAAATTTTTACTACCGGTTCTGTGGGCATGGCTGGTAGGATACTGTAAAATCTCCAGTCAGAGGTGGTATTTGCCGGTTCTCCAAACTACTCAAAATTTCCACTACTGGTTCTCCAGAACTGGTCAGAACCTGCTGAATATCACCTTTGACTGGAATAGTTTCAATGTCACTTCGCTATACTATAAGAAGTGGTTCTCAACATCTAATCTTTACCCTGAAGTCAGCTGAGTTAAGCAAAGCCACTATCCAGAGAATAATATAGATCTCAGGATCAAGAATCCAACCATTCCCTGTAAACCGGATGAAGCACTGTCATTTGCAGTGCTGCAAACAATGGCTGTGGAATACCAACAACCTTTGGTCTCCAGGTAGAGCTTTTCCTTCCTAGAGTCCAATGGGTGAGGGTATTCTGTAGACAAGAGAAAACAGGAGAAATAAAAAAGGAAAATAGAAGAATAGAATAGCAATTGAATTCTGGCAGAAAGTGTGCATGCAGCTAAAAGAATCCATGCAGTTTCTCCACATGTTGAAAAATTACACTTCCATAAGTAGCAAACAGAAGTGCAAACATAAAAGTACCCAGTTGCATTCTATTCTGGATGGTTTAACCATGGATACTAAGGTTGCTATTCATAGTGCAATGCAAAATATAATTTTGTTTAGAGGTTAAAGCCCCTGTCACACTGCACCAACGGATGGAAAGAGGATGTAAAATGGAGAAAAACACTTGCCATCCGTTGGTTAACGCGATGCTTCCGTTTTTGTACTCTGTCTACTGCCTCGCATTTTTGCTACCTCTCTTTCTGTCCAGCATCCGTCCCTAATGACATTTCAATCCACTCAGAAAGGTTTTGAACTGCTCAAAACTTCAGTGAGCGGCAAAATGTATTCCAATGCATCCAATATTTCTGCATCCCTCTAGACATCACCCGGGGGACATTCCGTTCTGCACCATTACGCATTCTGCCTATAAATCAGCTAGGCATCGCTGCACAACCGCGGCACTAAAATCCGGTTCAGCGGTAAAACGGATGCAGGGAGGAAGCGGAATGGACGCGCAGCGTTAAGTAGCACCGGACCGGAGAAAGGATGAAAGTGGATGCAGCTACGCAATCCGCGTCATCCGCTACGCATAAATCTGCTCTGCATCCTCTACGGCATCTGCTCTTGCATCCTCTACGCCATCCCGCTCTGCACCTCCTGCATCCGCTCTGCAATCCGCTCCATCCCTTCATCCGCTAGGCTTTCTCGTTCACGCATCCGCTTCCATCCGCTCTGCCGTCCCAACGGCCCCCTGGCACGTCCGCTTCCATTCCGTGTATATCTTAACTTCCTTGCTTATGAGGCAAATTTGTTTGGCCCACTTGTTGAGTAGCGGATAACATGGGACTGGAAATTTCTTTCCTGCGGAACATTTTTCTCGTCCGCTGTGTCCTTTTTACAAACGTTTTGCATCCGTTGGGCAGTGTGACAGGGCCTTTAATGCTTACAGTGACTGCACTCAGCATAAGGGTTGTTTCATTTTGCTAGAAGAGGGAGAAATGCAATCTAAAAGATATCCAGCAAAAGATGTATAGGTGGACTCAGAAGATTGACAGAATTAATGAAATTCCAGAAAAGAAATTGAGAGAATAATCTCTTTTGAAGTATTGAATTCTTCACCTAGGATACGTTAAACTACAAAATGCTTGGTAGTCAGAAAGTCACAAAATGCTTGGTTGTCATAACCTGAGTATGGTTATTTACTACTTTATCTGAGCCAGTCATATAATTTCTGTAAGTAGACAAATGATTTATTTTACTGTTTTCTAAAATAAATAATAGGTGGAATTCTACACTAGATACCCCAATTATTCTTAACTTCATACATGGCTGCTTTGATTGTTCTGTTTCATTATGTTCTACATAAAAGACATATGCAATGTGTGTGGATCTCTTTAGTGGTACTCAAGAGAAAAAATGGGAAATATTGAAGACATTTGAAATTGAGTCTGTGTCATGAAAAATAATAAAGAATAAAAAAAAATAAGAAGCAGTCCTGGTATGTGTGTTCATAAGGCCCATTATTAATGTAAAGAGATCATTTAGATTGCATTATGTTGACTGGATTCAGCTCACACATTCGGCTAAGCCATGATTTTAAACTATGTTTTGTTGACTGTGTTGTCACCTGCTGGCCAGCCAGGAGGCAGTATTTTGTTTAACATTTATTTATTTAAAATTCCTTAATTTTGAGAAAATCTCAAAATTGAGTAAAATTTCTAAAACAAATTTTATTGAGTAAACATTAAAGTATTACAGGAGGAAGATATAAAAAGAATGCTCCCAATTTATGTTTCTTTAGCTTTCCAGCAATTCTAGACTTAGTGACTGATAAATCGTGAACAAAACTGACAATTCAGCACAAATCACCCTTCTCCTCCAATGCACCCTTTATATTTTTAATAAGACAAAGAATATATATATATGTGTGTGTGTGTATGTATGTGTATGTATATATGTATAAAAATAATTGAATATAAAATCACAACTACATAAGTAATTTGATCACAATAATTTGCATATTTGTTACCCAACTACTATTGAATTTTAAGTACAAGAGTTAAGTTAGAATGATGCCAGAACTTAAGCATTGTGTTTTCAAGTCTTCCTCCCATCACTAAAAATACCTTCTCAGTCTTATATGTAGTATGCATCTTTCTCAATCTCTGGTCCTCTACCTTTGATCTGTTGGAGTCACTCTTCCAGCTTGGGAATCACAGCACCAAGTGCTTTTTCCACCACTGGAAACACTTGGACTTTTGTTTCCACATCTTCTCTGGTTCTTTCTTCAGGCCCTGGTACTTCTCCAGCTTCTCACTCCTTCTTTTTTTAAAAAAAATAATTTTTTATTGGTTTTTAAAACAAACATAAACAAACAAAACATAAAAACATCAGGCCATCTTCCATATATATACNTAGTCTTCAATTGCAATTACATTGTATATGATCTCGTATTTTCAATCCAATATTAAATACATTAGTATCATTATTAATCAATCATTTGACTATACTTTTATTCATTCATGCTTTAGGAAATAATCATATTTTACTTAGTTTCTTTTGTGACAGTTCATATTCATCATCCCAAATCTATCCTAAAATCATTTTGTAGATTTAATAAGGAAAGAATACATCTTTTTATATTTAGTATTTTCTAAAAGTCTACATATTTTGTTACTATATTTTATTGTCTAACCATTGATAGAATAGATTTTATAGAATTGTTTATCATCTTGTTCTCTAATTTCAAATGTCAATCTACTCATTTCAGCACATTTCACTCCTTCTTTTTGATGTTGCTGTTACTTGACGCTATTACATTGTGACCATTGCTGTCTTCTGGTTCTTGTTCTACTACTGGTTGATTGGCCAGTACTTGCCAGTTATGTGCATCTGGAAAATCTTAGCCCTGCGGTTCCCACAATGGTGTATGGAATCTCCCATGTGCTCTTGGAAAGATAACTATTATACTGTGCAAGTGTTGGTTTCTTGGTTATGATGTGTTCCAGCCTGCAACTTACACCCTACCAACTCTCAAAACCCTTTTTTTCCACTGTGTATTCAAAATAGTCTATAATTAATATGGTTTTGGTGTCATTTTCGCATAACTTGGCATTCTTGATGATGTTGCTGTTATAATGGTATTATTCTTATCCTTGGGATGGTGACAATGTTTGGTGGATGACATTCATTTTTTCAGGAGTGGTTCATCTGAAGTTCATTTTAATGTATGTCATTAGATACACAGGTAAATGACAATAAAGGTTTTCTCATTTCATCTCATCATCTTATCTTTTATTGGATGTTGCTGTCTTTCTTGTCTCCTCCTCATGGTTTCCATGTGATTTTGAGTTACCAAGGTACTTGTAGCTGATCTGCATGTCTGCCATGTTTCCTGCTGCTCTCAACTATCTCACTCCTCTCAACCACTATCTGGTTATCTTTCTCTAGTTCAGAAGACATCTCAATGTCCTCGCTGTAGATCCATGTTAGGTGGATCAGCAAATCAATATCTAGTTCTCTTGGCATATAGCTTGATGTTATCCATATAGAGAAAATGACCAATGGTAGTTTCATTCTTGAACCTAAATCCAAATCAAGATTATGTGGCTGAGGGGTTTCAAATCTGTGCAAAATAGCAGTGGGGGACACTTACGTGAATTGTTTTGACTTACAGAATTGGTTTCTACAGTCCCTTTATGTTCTCGAGGAAGTCCCTACTGTCTTCTTGACATTATATAATCCATTATACAGATCCCTGTATGTAGCTTGAGTTGGAGGCTTTCCTGTAGTCAGTCCAGGCTATGTTCAGATTGGTCTGTCTAGATCCTGAATCTGGGCAACTACTACCTTTACAAATATATAAGTCACAAAAATAGTTACAATAATTCCCTAAAAGCTTACAAAAAATCAGGATAAGTGATGGAGTGGGTGAGTAAATTGGTTGTTATTATTTTTCCATATAATTAGCAAGCATTAAAATTATTTATTGATTGAGCTGAATTTGTTTTAATAGTTGTGCAAAATTAGATTTAATCACTAACACTTTTTCAAAATAATTAGATTTATAGTTACAAATAATCCATAGACCCAGAACTTCTGTAGATTATCATTGTCATTTTCTCCCCTTATCTGGTATATTAAGTATTCATTATAAGCATTTAACATTTCACACAGCTAAATCACCATCATCAATGACTGGCTTTTGGTAAGAATTTAGACTGTACAGCTCAGTGCATTGTCAGTGTGGATGATTATTGAAAAGACAATGACGTGGACTCCTTTCCCCATCTACATATATAATATTTAGCAAGCACTTTAGAAAGTTTTCTGGTTTGAATGTTTTTTCAAGTGGGACCAGTCTATCAGGACAACCTGGTCTTACCAAATTATGGGGCAGAGCATACTGCTTCTGTTTTTGCCTTTCAGCCTCAATCCAGGAGCCTTCTAAGACAGTTGTGACAGAGTATTTTTGTGTTTACTGACAAAGAAATAAAAGCAGACTGGTCTATTTCAAGCTATTTACCTCTCATCAGCTAGCCATACCTTTCTGGGATTCGAATCCAGGTTACTTACATATTAAGCCCATGTCACAGTGAACCAACGGATGCAAAGAGGATGTAAAATGGACAAAAAACTGCCTCCGTTTGGCTTCCTCTCTATCCGTCCAGCATCCGTTTATGGACGTTTCATCTGCTCAGAAAGTTTTGGGC
>BHFT01042814.1:0-47330 GCA_004320025.1 Laticauda laticaudata
TTACTGACTAAGTGTGAATAAAGCCTTTTTGTTGTTGGAACCCGGTCTACCTCGTGTGTTTTCTGAACAAAACATAAAGGAACCCGTCCATCCATCATAAATCAAAACATGGGGGAACAGCCAGATTTTAAAACTGGGATTGGATGAGGAGGAAAACAAATGAATCTACAATGGAATAATGATCTAAAAGGCAGGTGTGGCAGAGGATAAAGGAACAGATATCTGAAAACATGATCAATTTTATTGTTTAGTGAAAGTTACGAGGGTTCTAAACATAGGAAGGTCTGAACATGGATCAGACCACTATTGGGTATTGTCAAAATGGATCATGGGAAAAAACTGACATGAAAGAATAGAAAACAAGTGAAAAAAGAATGAAAGTAGAATGATTGCTGTTGGAGAAAATATGAGTTCCGAATAAAAAAGAATTAGCAGATACATTAACTTTCCAACAAATAAATAGAACGTGGATGTGAAGAAAGTACTAAAGAATTAAGTGAAGGCAGAATGATTAAAGGAATAAAACCTATTGGTTCTGTATGAAAAGATATTACAAAATAGATTAATTTTCTAAGACTGAATAGAAGGTGGATGTAAACAAAAAGCTAAAGAATTAGGTTATACAGTATAATGAAATTGTGAGGAGTTAACATTAATGGAAACTATAAACTATGATGGAATGATGAAACAGCAGTGTATCAGAAAAGATCCATTTATTGCTGCAAACATTAAGATGAAAATATGATAGTCTATATATATAAAGAGAAAAAGAATATTAAAAATGTGGTCATAAATAGCCACAGTTAAAAGAGTCAGATAAAATGCTGAGAAATGTTGATGGAAATTAAAATGTTTTTGAAGCAATCATGAACAACATTAAATAAACATAATGAATGGAATTCTTAGGATTCAGTCTAAATCTGTAGATTCAGAAGCTGAGATCCTGATGAGGCTGAGCAACAGGAACTTGCTAAAAGATAGTGCAACCAGAGACAAAAATTTGGACTGAATCAGCTAATCTGAAGCCTAATCTAGTCAGGCCTGAAGCCTGAACATGTCCTAAAATATGTCAGGCTGTCTGCTACCTCTTAGAGCATTTCCAAGTTAGTGTTTTATATATCTGGATTATCTGAAAAGCAATTTTTTGTGGTTTGATTCTGTAAGCAGAATGTTTGACAAAGGTTTATGTTTAAGAATTTACAAATGTAATAAATATCAGAAACTTTACATCAGAAACCAACTTTCTTGGTTTATTTATAATAAAGATTATAAATCTTTATATCAGAAACCAACTTTCAGTGCGCGTGTTGCATTCCGAAAAGATTGAGCTAAAGTCTTCACTCTGGTCCATGCTTCCAGCGGGGACACGGACCGTTCCTATTGGCTGATGCTGTTTGACAGCTGATTATAAAAGGGAGCTGTCAAACGGCATCAGCTGTTGCCCACCAGCTGGCTGCCTTGTTAAAAAGCAGTCGCGGCAACCCTTTATTGTTTCAATAAAGTTAAAAGCTGAAGTTTGCTCCGTGTTTGCCTCAGTTATTCTGCCTTTCCACTACACTGGCGACGAGGGTGGGATACATATAAGAGGCAACTGAGCAAAGAATTGCTGAGCGAAGTCATTACAAAAAAAGCCGAAGCCACTTATGCCATGTATGTCACTTTAAGAGCTTACTGTCACTATTCGCGAGCGCAAATTTCAACTTTTCTCAGAAGAACCAACACCGCTGAGACGAGATGACTTCAAACCCTGCATTCCTGCCTTTCAGACTGACAGAAGCGACATGGGAGTCCTACAGAAACTGATTCGACTGTTTCCTAGATGCCATAGACCTCGCTGACATTTCTGACCATAGGAAAAAATCTTACTTTTTAAATTTTTGTAGAGCCACAGTGTTTGACACTGCTACGGTATTGCTGGTTCCGCGTTCAATTAAGACTGTTCCATGGGAAGAATTGCAGGAAATTCTTTCTAACCATTATTCCCCTAAGCCCTCCTGAATTGTCAGGCTTTTAGGAGACAGACCCCGGTCGAGGGAGAGACTATTAGTAGGTATATGGCAGCTTTACAAACAGCTGCCTTGCACTGTGGATTTAGAGACTATCTGGAGGACATGTTATTCGACCAACTAGTTTGTGGAGTCCGGGACTTAAGGCTACAAAGGTGCCTATTGGCTAAAGGGGATTTGCCCTAAAATTAGCAATAGAGGAATATCAAGCTGCAGAGCTGTCAGCACTTTCAGCAGCAGAAATTCAGGGAAATCCAGTCAGTCAGAACAGCTCAGCGTTTCATTACGATAAAGCCTCCACAGAGGAAGGCTCTGAAGAAACTAGTATTGTAAATCGCCTCAGGCAGCCCAAAACCAGTCAGAGGGAAAACAAGTCAGTTCCCAGTCAACCTCCATGATCTCAACCCATCTGTCTAAGCAGGGGAGGAAATCACCTCAGGGCATCCTGTAAGTTCAGGAATGCCATTTGCCTAAAATGCCAGAAAAAGGTTCATTTATCCAGGATCTGTCAGGCAGGAAAGACTTTTGCCCAACCACAGAAACCTCAGACAACTCAGAATTTTCAAAAACAAATTGAATACTTTTCACCTGCTACCAAGCCAAGCTGACAAACAAAGGCTCTAACAAAAGTAGTGTTATTGTTTCTTTAGAAGGGAAACCTTGCAGGATGGAGGTAGACACCAGCTCAGCACTGTCCATCATCTCGTGGAGCACCTTGAACCGACTGCTTCCCAGAATGGCAAAGAAGAGGCTTCAAGGCTGCAGTTTAACCCTACGTGACTACCAAGGCAGAACCATCCCAGTCATCAGAAAAGGCAAGTTTTTAATTCAATTTCAAAATTTTAACAGTCACTTGCCTTTAGTGGTAGCGGATGGTGCCTTCCCAAGCCTATTGGGGTTTGACTGGTTCCCTGCCCTTGGCCTTCATATAGGCGGGATCCACTCTATTGCAAATTCAGAGGTGGACGCCTTGTTCAATGACTACGCTGATGTGTTCAGCGAAGGCCTAGGATATTATTTGGGAACCCCAATATCTTTCAACTTGGACCCTCTAGCAGTCCCTATTCGTTTAAAGCCTTGAAGAGTACATTTTGCTCTAAGCTGGACAAGAAACTAGACAAATTAATTAAATGGCATATTAGAACCTGTGGACTTCGCAAAATGGGAAACCCCAAGAGTGACACCCCTGAAGAAAGATGGCAGTTTAAAAATTTGCACTGATTACAAGTGGTCATTAAACAAATATTTACAAATCAGCACTTATCCAGTCCCAATTATTCAGCACCTGCTGCATTCTTTTATGCAGGAACCTGCAGGAGCCAGGAACCATTTTCGCAAAACTAGACATGTCACAAGCTTATCAACAGTTCTCTGTTGATGACACAGCCACAGAGCTACAAACTATTGTAAAGCACAAGGCTGCTTTTAAGTGTAGGTGCCTCCAATTCGGTGTTAGCGTAGCCCCAGGAATTTTCCAATCATTAATGGAAAGACTGCTTCAAGAGTTACCTGGCATAATACCTTATTTTAATGACATTTTAATATCTGCCCCTGGCAAGCCACAGTTACTGCAAAAAGTCAGAGGTGTTCTCGAGTGTTTCAGCAGGTCGGATCTCAAATTAAAAAAAGAGAAATACACTATTGCCACCCCACAGGTCAAATTTTGGGGGTACAGAATTGATGCCTCTGGCATTCACCCAATCGAATCCAAAGTAAGGGCTATTCATGAGGCACCCACACCAACTTTCAAAACTGAACTCCAGGCTTTTTTTGGGACTCTTTAACTTTTATGCTTCATTTCTGCCACATAAGGTTTCCATTGTAGAACCTCTGCATAGACTCCTGGACAAACAATCCTTGTGGCATTTGGGACCTAAGGAAGCCTATGCTTTCAAAGCAGTCAAATCATTGTTTACATCTGATGCTGTTCTAATTCAATTCAACAAAAAATTGCCTTTAGTTTTAGTTGCAGACACATTACCTCTTGGCATAGGAGTCATTTTAAGTCACAAACTCCCTAATGGTTCTGAGGCACCTTGACTTTTTCTCCAGAAAGTTATCTCCAGCTGAGTGCAACTACAGTCAAATCTCCAGCTGAGTGCAACTACAAACAAAGAGGCTTTGGCTGCAGTTGCTTCAGTCAAGAAGTTCCATGAGTTTCTCTATGGACACCATTTCGAGTTAGTTACATATCATAAGCCTCTTTTGGGTCTTCTGTCAGGCAACAGACAAACGCCTCAAATTTTGTCTCCAAGAATGACCAGGTGGACATTATTTCTGGCTGCATACTCCTATACGCTGGTTCATTGAGCAGGCAAAAGCCTCAGCCACGCTGATGCCCTTTGTCACTGCCCCCTGCCTGTTCCAGTTGAGGATCCTGCACCAACCAATGCTGTGTTCCTAATCAACGACTTCAAGCTTTCCATCACCACCTGTGATATTGCTGCCCACTCTGTCAAGGACAAGGTAATTTCCCAAGTCCTTGACTGGGTGGGAAGGGGGTGGCCTACATCCCCTTATTCTTCCGAATTCTTGCCTTTCAAAATTTGCCAGCAAGAATTTTCTTCTTTGCAAGGCTGCTTGCTTTGGGGAACCAGGGTAGTTATCCCTTCCTAGTTGCAGACCTCAGTTTTAGAAGTCCTGCATGAAGGTCACCCTGGCATTGTCAGGATGAAGGCTCTAGCTCACAATTATGTATGGTGGCCAGGCATGGATGCTCAGATTACTAGATGGGTGAATGCTTGTCAGCCATGCCAGGCCACCAGACCTCCTCCACCAGCATCCTCTACAGAAATGTGGGAAGATTCAGGTACCTCCTGATCTAGGGTGCATGTTGATCTGGCTGGCCATTTTCATGGGCGAACATTCTTAGTGATGGTTGATTCTTCTTCTAAATGGGTAGAGCTGACTTTAATGACCTTCACAACTTCAGAAGCCATCATTAAGGTCCTGATGAGAATATTTGTCACCCATGGCCTCCCTGACACCATTGTGTCTAATAATGGCCCCCAGTTTACTTCCTGTGAATTTGAGGTTTTCCTAGCTAACTAAGAAATCAGACACACCCTAACAGCTCCTTTTCATCCTGCCAGTAATGGTCTGGCTGAAAAGGCAGTCAGATCTGCTAAGGATGTCCTGGAGAGGCTTGGGCCCATAGATTGGCACTCCAGACTTGCTAAGTACCTCTTAACACAGCACATGACTCCATGTGCCACCACAAATAGGTCTCCAGCTGAAATCCTCAGGGGTTGCTGTCAGAGGACTACTCTAGACAGACTCCATCCAAATTACGCCCCAGTCGCACCCCTGGGATCAAATAGCCAGACTAGGAAGTTTGTTGAGAATGACCAGGTCTATGCTAGGAACTACGCGTGCCACCCTTTTGATTGCCTGGGCAGATTGTGGCAGTAACCGGTCCTAAGTCTTACAAGGTCCAATTGCAAGATGGTCACATTTGGTGCTGCCAGGTCGACCAACTAAGGGGGTGTTGGAGTACATCTACAGGTGGCCCTCTGGATGTTCTTGCTGCAGCGAGACCACCAGCGCCCAAGGAAGCTCACTACAAACCCGACAGCGACGTAAGCCTCCCTGGATAGTCATTGGTCCTGCACCCGGAGTTGCTTGAAGCCAAGACGCCCGCTTCTTATCCTCCAAAAGCTGCCTGCCAAGCGGAGGAATCCCATCCAGCAGCAGCTCTGTCAGAGCTGAGAAGATCTGGCTGCCTGCGCAAGCGCCCGAATTACCTAAAGGACTATGCATGCTCCATTTGGGGAGAAAGGAGTGTTGCATTCCAAAAAGACTGAGCTGAAGTCTTCATTCCGGTCCATGCTTCCAGTGGGGACATGGACCGTTCCTATTGGCTGATGCCATTTGACATCTGACCATAAAAGGGAGCTGTCAAATGGCATCCGCTGTTGCCCACCAGCTGGCTGCCTTGTTAGTGTGGCAGTTGCAGCAACCCTTTATTGTTTCAACAAAGTTAAAAGCTGAAATTTGCTCCGCGTTCACCTCAGTTATTCCGCCGCTCCATTACAGTGCAGGTAAATGGCAGCACAGAACAGGAATTCAAAATAAGAGTAATGAAATTATAAGTGAGAAAATGATGAGAAGATTAGCTTAGAGATTTCCCTGGGAAATACGGAGGTTATACTGAAAGGTAGAATTGAAACAGATGCTATAAAAATAATGCCGAAGAAAAAAATAATGAATGTCTTAAAAAGATTAAAAATTAGGGTTCAGTCGTACCTGCTATAACTAGATAAATGTTAATATATATGTGGCTTGCTTATTGAATGGCTGTGTAAATTGGTTGATATGTATGAAGAATGACTGGACATTTTTAATGCATGACAAATTAAATACATTTGAATTATGGAAAGTTGTGGATGAATATGTAGATTAAGTTTGATTGCTGAATGAATTATTAGAATTCTATGATGGAAGATAACCATATGTGGGAGTAGATGAAGCAAATGCTTCAAAGAGCCAGTTTGATTTGCTGGCCTAGAAACTAGGAGAATATGAATTCTAGTCCCATCTTAAGACATGAAAGCTGGCTAAGTGACTTTCAACCAGTCCCAATCTCTCATCCTAAAGCACTTCACAGGGTTGTTGTATAGGGAAAACATGAGCAAGGAGGTGCATTATATGTGTTTTTCAAATTGAATAACGTATAAAGTAATACAGGTAGGATGAAAATGGTAAACATTGAGCAAGTACAAAAATAGAAAAGTATGATTTGTTTTCTTCCTTGTTCAACGTCATTCTGGATAAATGTATATGAAATACTGACAGTAGCAACAGAGGTGTGTTACTTGGATATGTGATAAGTATGTTATTTTATATGCACACGGTATTTTATTGATTAAGAACACAAAGGACTTATAACAAATATTAATAGAGAGTATGATCTAGTGTAGAGTCTCCTGTCTATGGGGATTCTTCAGTCGTCCAGGTCATGGTTGTCCCAAAGGTGCTTTTTTCAAGAGTGTTGGAAGAAATAGTCATCTGGTTCATTTCCAAGCAGGGAGCAGGACCCTGGAAACATGGAGGCTGATAGGAAATATGGTTTATTGGTGAACAGGACCACATGGGTTTGAAGTCTTGGGCAGTTGACCAATTGATTTGATAAGTACATGGATTTTTATACAGTTTGTTTTACAGCATTTTGTAATTTAGAGGCTTGTTTTATATATTTTGTTGTTTTATTTTAATTAGTTTGTTTCACGAAGGTTGGTAATGAGTTGGGGTTTTTAATCTTGTTTAAAAATTTAATTAATCCTAGATGCTAATTCTTTGGGGTTTTGATCCTGTCTGGAATGGATTACCAAATATGCATTTTTAAAAGGTGACCTTCTCAGTTTCTTTGGGGCTATTAAGAAAGACTGAGTTTGTTTCCTGCCTTTTAAGAGCATGTTTCCATGTTTCTCATTTAGGGAAATATAGTTTTCTGCCTCTTTTATATTTGTCAATGTACTGATTACCCCCATTCTTTTTGGCGGGTGGGAGAGTCAACTGGACTTTCTTGGTTTCCAGAAAGTCCAGTTGCCTCTTGAAAAAGCACTTTTGGGACAGGAGTCCCTTTCATTGCTTTGGAGTGGCTTAGGCACGATTGCTAACTGATAGTAGAATTTAAAAAAAGAAGATAGAGGTGTGGATCCTTCAATTTGTTTTAGTTTTATCTCATGATAATAAGGCTTAGTAACGTGGCACCAGGCTTGACGTTTATTTAGATATCTGGGTCATGTACTAATTTTGTTGTGATCCTGCCAAGCCTGGGAGCCTTGAATTTGGGTCCCCTATATACTTTGTTAATTTGTCTCTTGAGCTTGGCATTTTGTAGTCCAAATATGTCTACCTACTTTCTGCAATGTTTAAATGACTTCACTGCTAAATGGTTTCACTTTATGAGCAAGACGTGGCTGCTTGTAGTTATTGTTGCATTTTAACTATTTTAATTCCTCAAAGTGCTCTGGCACCCTGCCTGATTTGTAACTCCGGTTGCAACTATTGCTGATGAAAAAGAAGGTATTCAGACAGAATGGTTTAGGTTTCCATGATGGCTTTGGCTATCATTGATCTTCCCCCATTTCTAATCTAATGATTGATATTTAGGGCAGCTTTTTGCAAGCAAAGAAGCTTTTTGTATTTTTGTACAGGTAATCNTTTAGGGCAGCTTTTTGCAAGCAAAGAAGCTTTTTGTATTTTTGTACAGGTAATCCTTGACTTACAACAGTTCATTTAGTGACCATTCAAATTACAATGGCACTGAAAAAAGTGACTTATGACACATGTCATAGTGACCATTTTTCACATATATGACTGTCGCAACATCCTCATGGTCATGAGTGGCCAAGTGAGGCAAAGCACCCCTTCACATGATGTCAAGTTGGCCAAAACCATTCAGTCACATGACTACCCAGCCACGCCTACCCAGCTGGTCAATGGGCAGAGAACTGGTTGTTAAATTATTTGAATCCCGCCACTTTGTAGCATTCTCTAAGTAGTTTACAGAGTTAGCATATTGCCCCCAAACATTTGGGTCCTCATTTTACCAACCTTAGAAGGATGGAAAGCTGAGTCAACTTGAACCAGTCAGGATCAAACTCCTGGCTGTGGGCAAACTTAGCTTGCAATACTGCATTCTAACCAATCATGTTTCCCATATTATTAAATCACTAATTCTCATCAAATTATATATATATATACTTACATGTGTGCTGTTCAGCTTTCTTCGGGTATTATCCCACGTCATTGTAGTGCTTTTAAAGTTGTAGCAACATACATTTCAGCAGAATCTCATCTGCCATCATCAGGCTTCTGTATGGAGTTTGTATGTGGGCAGGGTCTCACAGCCGTTGGTTTTAAATTTGAGGCTATCCTATCCTGATAACAGCCGTCCTTTCACACGAAGCCAAGCTGGCACTGAAAGCCTCCAACACAGGAACAGAGTGTTGCCAGCCAATCAACCACAAAACAGACAGAAGAAACCAGAAACACCATCAAACAAACTCCAAGTCCAATAAACACAGACCAAGACTCCCAACCAATCAGGATGTAGAAAAAAACATCCTTGCACAATAATAGGCTAGCCTCAAATTTAAAACCAACGGTTGTGAGACTCTGACCCACATACAAATTCAATACAGAAGCCTGATGTTGGCAGATGAGATTCTGTTGAAACGTTGCTACAACTTTAAAAGCACTACAATGACGTGGGATAATACCCAAAGGAAGCTACAGCACACATGTAAGTACCCGCAAAAACTTAAAAAAACATATATATATATATATATATATGTTTTCTTAAGTTTTCGCGGTACTTACAGGTATGCTGTCAGCTTCTTCCTTTGGGTATTATCCACATCATTGTACTTGTGCTTTTAAAATTGTAGCAACATTTCGGCAGAATCTCATCTGCCATCATCAGGCTTCTGTATTGAGTTTGTCTGTTCGTCTACAGAAGCCTGATAATGGCAGATGAGATTCTGCCGAAACATTGCTACAACTTTAAAAGCACAGCTACAATGACGTGGGATAATACTCGAAGGAAGCTGAACAGCATACATGTAAGTACCCGTGAAAACTTAAGAAAACATATATATATATATATTGACAATCATAATTTCATGTTTGTTGGGGGTTAACATTCACTAGTGCAACATCTTTGTCAATTATTTATTTTTGTATATTCCATTTTTCCATATAAAACTTAAGGTAGATTACAAAAAATTAAATCAAATAGTAAAATACAGCATAATTAAAACAATGAAATCAAGATAAAATCAGTATCATTAGTCTAATATCAAAATGAAAGAATTTTTTTTTAGTTTAGATTATTAAAAAATAGCCTGCTTCATCTGAGACCCATACTTTAACTCACAGACTGTCAATTTCTTTCAGGGGTCTAAATCTTTGTGATATTAACACATAAAATAATAAGGGATAAGACCACAGGGTATATATTAAATAAGGGCACTTAGATTATCCAGGTAGGATGCTCTTAAATACTGTTATTACAAAGGATGTAATGGTTTTCCTTTTGATATAATCTGATGAAATTTACACAACAAACTTGATTTTTCTGAAGGGATTATGTCTGCCAGAGTTCATGTAAATAGTTTCAGGGAGATCAGATTTTCTAATTTGTAGGCTTGTCCAATTTTCTTATTATATAAAAATGACAGCATTCATAAGAAAAAAGTAACATTTTCAAATAATGTGATCTCCTATTTTCTCCCCCAGCCATAGCTCATACATTACAAAGAAATAACAATTTAACAATCCTAAAAGATCCAATATACGTCCAGTGATTAGGATACTATAACAAATGAAGATTGGTTTAATTTTCTTTTCTATAATTTATACACTTCTAAAGGGAGGGAAAGAGAGGGAGATAGGATATGTATCAGAAAAAATGAAAGAAATGCACCAAAAAAAAAAATAGATAAAAGAAGATAGGCTAACATAAGCAAATGCATGTATACAAATTTAAATGCATCCCTTTGATATATAAAGATTACTGAATAACATGAATGTTATCCAAAGTGAGACAAATTTAGTGTTGGTGACAGAAAACTCCTGTTCATGAAAGATCTGGCATTTTCACATGAGATTTGAAATGTTTTTTTTTTTTCAAACTGATATCCAACTCTAACCTAATTATATTTTTTCTTACTTTTATAACAGATAATCAGAGTTGGAAGGGACCTTATAGATCATCTAGTTCAACTCCCTGTCCCACCATTTCTGACAAATGGCAGTCCAATCCCTTCTTGAAAGTCTCAAGTGATGATGCTCCCATAACTTCTGAGGCAAGCTGTTCCTCTGGTTGTGCCATGAAATATGTATTGCAAACTGTTGAACTGTTTTATATCTTAGAAAAAGCAAAGTTTTTTCAATCACGTTCATGTAATGAAAGATTAATTTTCAAACTCAAACAATATATTTACATCAGTTAAAATACAGCTTAAGCTTATTTACACGTGATATAATTATAAACTGAGCATCTATGGATATATTTTGTATAGCGTACTGTCAGTTGTTTACTAATCTCAAAGTTAACTCTTGTTGGACCTTAAAACAGAATTAACTAATGTATTACGCATTATCAAAAAAAAAAATCCAACATTGCACAAAATTGTTTGAATCAGGGCAAAAGGGATGGGAAAGGAAGAGAAAGGTGGGAAGAAGCAACAAATTTTTAAAAAAGAGACTATTCAATTATAAAGTGTTCAGTTCAAAACCATTATCAGAATGGAGAAAGCAGGCTGAATATTTTGATCAATCAAAATGGCAACACCAGCTCCAGGAATTAGTTACTAAGAAATCATCATAAGCTATTATGGATTTTGGGAAATAATTGTTTCCAGTAATGTTTTGCCTATTTTCATAACAATTAGTGGGATTAAATGACCCAAATATCATTTTTTTCTTGACAAGTTTGTAATGATTCATCATTGCCTGCTTCCTAGTGCTTAGAGATAGTGACTGGTTCAGGTTCACCCAGTTGACTTTGTGCCTGAGACTGATTAGGACTCATGTTCCCCCATTTTCTAGTCTGATCCTTAACCATTATACCAAATTGGATTTCAATTAAAGTTCTACATACTATTTTAATCTTTAACCTATTTTCCTTAACTATGTGCCCTTTTTCATTGTGATTGTTCTCCTTAGATCATAGAAATGATTTTTTTTTCAAATTTTCTTCTTTCTGACAAAAGATATTACAGTACGGTTGCAGAATTTCTGGGATATAAAGTAATTTATAGAATTAATACATTCTGAAAATAAATTATATTTTTTTAAAGTTTTAATTTAATTGCATTAGAATGCATCATATGGACTTTATTCTCGATGTCTTCCAGACAGTGCCTTGGGAGACAATGAATATGTGTTAATATTTCACTAGCCATGCTACTAGCTTCTTTGGAGAAAATGTGAAATAGAACTTGTCACCAGATATCATGTTCTCATATTCGGCGTGCGTTCAATGGAGTGGAATCAATCCCTAAATATCAAGTAGGTAACAGGTAATACAATTATTTGGATGATTATGAATAACTACTGTCTTTCTAATAATTTTGGATATATATGTGTGTCTCTGTGTGTGTGTGTGAGAGAGAGAGAGAGAAAAAGAGAGAGAAAAAGAGAGAGAAAAAGAGAGAGAAAAAGAGAGAGAGAGCTTTACTACGAAACTATGTGGTCAGGCTTAGTTTTGGGGGTGGAAAATAAGGGAAAAAAATCTGCCTCTGCCTACCAACATCTATCAGTATTCATCTGGCTAGCATCCTGTCAATATGTGAGATTGAGGGTTATTTGGAAACTGAAACAGTATTTGCTGTGTGAGCAAGAAGGACCCTGGGCATGGCTTAGCTCAACTGTTCTGCACTAAAGCTGATTGCTGCTGTGAAACTAAAACTGAAATTGAAACTGCTCTCCTCTGCTTGTTTTTTGCATTTGGAACAGATTTCTTTTCAGGTGGGAAGGAGGAATAGAACTCCTTAGCATCAGAGCATCTTCATAATAATATATGAAATACTAATGCTCTGATGGTCATTTCAAAAAATCCTTCCTTGGTGAGCACCTAGAAGCCAAGAGGAACATATGTGCCAAATTTCAAGTTTGTAGGCTTTACGATTCTGGAGATTTTGTGATGATACGTGAGTGGTGTGTATATGTATAATATGTATGTCACACACACATACACACAAAAACACCGCACACGCACATACACACACATACATGTGTGTGTGGTATATGTGTGTTTGTGTGACAGACAGTAAGAAAGGTACTGAGACCTAATTGATATGAATGCATGACATAAACATATAGTAGCTACTGTGGTTTCATGAGTCTATTTCTCAAATAATTGAAGGTGCCAAATATTCATAGATACCACAAATCCTATTCATTCATTGCAATATCCAGGGGTGGGATGCTACCAGTTCAGCCCAATTCTATAGAACTGGTAGCTATGAAGAGCAGCAGACACCAAACTAATTTGGTGTCTGCTGCTCTGTTTGGCCTACCCACCTGCCCATGCTCTTGGCTTATTTCCTTTATTATTATTTATTTATTATTTATTTCCTGCTTTTTCAACCTCAGCTGCTTTGCGTGGCACAGCTGAGGTTGAAAAAGCAGGAAAGAAGATTTTCAAATGCTGCGCAACCTCAGGCAGTGCTTGTCAGATGTTTGGGCAGCACAGCTGAGGTTTTTAGGAAATGGTCTACACGCACACGCAAAATGCGCTCTCACCAGGGGTGGGATTCTACCTGCTGGAGAACAAGCAAATTGTACCACTGGCTGGCCCCGCCCTGCCCACTCACTTCTTACCTGGCATGCGCACCATCAAACATGCCCGCTAAGTTGTATTTTTCCTTCCCCCCCCCCCCCCNCTGCTAAGTTACTATTTTTCCCCCCCCCCCCCGACCATCAGCTGTTCTGCTGTGCCAGAGATTTAGATGAGCTGGAAAGCAGGAAATCGTTGGATTTCTTGCTTTCTAGCTAATCTAAAAGGAGAGCTGAGCCTGAAGCTTCTATTGTTCAGTGCACTTTCCTATTCTACCACCTCTTATAATATTAGGCAACATAGTACCAACAGTAGAAACCTTCAAGTTTCTGGGTTCTGTAATTTCCCAAGGCTAAAATGGACATATAACATTGGAACCATCATTAAAAAGGCAGAACAAATAATATTCTTCCTGCGCATCATGATTGTGAGCTTTATTTAAAAAGCTCAATTCTCAGCCAGTCAGCCCATTTGTTACCTGCAAAGAGCTCAGTTTTTGAGATCGACTCATGAGGAGCAGTTGTCCAGAGTGCAAATGGGTAATCTCACAATGTCTGTCCTGGTGATAACAACACTTCCAGGACCAGTAAATTCTATGTCACATAGTCTTTCATCACAGGTGCCATAGTTATAATTATTCATAAACAGATGTTCTCCTGACTCTAATAAAATAAAGCAATAAAACAATTCTAATAAAATGAAGTAATTATTCCTTAAAAGATTTAGCTGTTGCAGAATTGCAGATAACATTCTTCTCTTTTCCAAATGCAACTATATGCTTCCTGGATTTCTGGCAATCGTAATCACACTTAGACTTATATACCACTTCACAGTGTTCTACATCCCTTTCTAAGAGGTTTTACAGAATCACCATATTGCCCCCAACAATCTGGGTATTCATTTTACCCCTGTCATAAGGATGGAAGGCTGAGTCAACCTTGAGCCTGGTAGGATTTGAACTGCCAAATTGCAGGCAGTAGATAGCCAGCAGAAGTGGCCTGAAATACTGCATTCTAATCACTGTGCCACCAAGGCTCCTTCCTTCCTTCCTTCCTCCCCTCCCCTCCCTTCATTATTTTTCAAGATAATAAGTAAGCATCCTGTAAATGTTTTACAAACATTAATATTATAACTTTCCTCTGTCTTTATTTAAACTAAAGTTGTATGTCAGTGATTGTGTGGCCTCTGTAAATGCTATGCACTAAATTAAATAAAATTTCCTCTGCCAACTTTGTGAGATAGGCTAAATCACAATCCTTGCAGTGTAGTCAGCAATCTTCAAAAACTGATAAATCTGAAATAAAATTTGACTTTTCACTTGTAGAAAAGAACATAACAACATGAAGAACAGCTCTGCTGTATCACACTAAAAGTTTATGCTTCTCATAAAACTGGAAAGAGGAGACCAACAAATGGAATAGAAAAAAGAGGAGGATGATTTTATTACAGCACAACCCATTTTGGCAGAATATTTTTTTCAAGGGCACTCTAAAAAGTGAAACAAAGCTAAAATAGAAACTAATGATTATGCAAAAGCTTACAATAGACATGTTACAATATTTATAATAATGGATGGTTCTTTTATGCATATCCTAATTCAGTGGTGTCCATGAGATAAAGTTACACTTTTTAAATGCAAACAGATGTATTTATGGAAACAATATTTATTTGTAGGTTTAGGTTAAAGTGTAACAGATAAGTGTACTGTTAAGTACAAAAATAAATGAATAAATGCAAATAATATGAACGTACTTAAAATACAGTATATTACATGGACAGTCTCTAAAATAAGTAAAAAGTAAAAGCTAAAAAACTCACATCGAAACATTATCCATTTTTATAAACATATATTGTAAGATATACTTTGTAAACTTGTACATAATCATTAGTGTCTTCTTTTTTATTGGCTTTGTTGTTGTTATTGTTGTTTATTTTAGAGTGTCCTTGAGAAAGGAATAAAGTCCTGAAACATACTGAGCTCTAAATAAAGTCATTTTCACTGGCAGGAGATTTTTCCTTTATTTTCCCTTATCATCAATCAATTAAGACATGAAAGCTCCTTGTTTGTGTTTGCTAGTATACATTTTCTGATCTTGACCAATAACCACTGATGCATTAACCTTGAGATATTTGTTTCATCCTCTTTTAAAAGCTATTTAATTTAGCCATCATTATGTGTAGCAAATTACATAGCTTAGTTATGCACTACATTGGTGGAAGGCAATTATTTGAGGCTTTTTCTTTGGATTGGAAGATGAAGGCTACAGAAAGGAAGATGAAGGCTACAGTAGGAAGCAAGGCAGAAGATGATGATGCACCTATTGCATGTTTAGGTCTCCTTAGGGAAATACATTATAACTGTCACATTTACAATGTTTAGAAAAACAACAGATACATATATCTGTTGCATTATCTTTACTGCATTTTAGTTTTACTGATTTTAATGTTATTTTGAATCTTGTGAATCACCTAAGTGCTTTTATGATACATGCTTAATTTAGTTTTTTTTTAAGAAGAACAAAAAAATGGTCTCTTATACTTCAGTTTCAAATTTCTCAATGGTTGAATCTGTGCCTGAGGAACAACTGAACATGGAAGCAAAGAGAATGCAGAGTACTTCACTGGAGTAGTTTCCCATCCTTTCAATATAGCCCTTTACAATTATTAAATACATTGTGATTACAAACATGGTTTGTTTAATTAACAGTATGTTAAATAAGGATTAATTGGTTGAGTTCATAGTTCATCATACATCATGCTATACTAAACCATAATTTAATACATATGAAGCCATCCAAAATAATCATTTGGGGTCTTGATTTATTCACTTAATTTAATTGTTTTAATTTAAATGAAATGTTTCATTACAGAAGTCTTTGTGAAACTACAAGTGTATCCAGACATTTTGCCCACATTTTTGCCCTACACAGCTTCTAATTTTGGTACTCTGGGAATCACATTAAACTAATCTTAACGTTGGGCAGAACTGGCAGGTATAAAAATGCTTTCCATGAAATACAAAACATAACCCTCATAAAATAAAATATCTTCAAAAAATAACTGGAGGGAGGAGAGACTGAACAATCCAGCAGAAACAATAACAAAAACAAATTGATGAATTGAATAAAATGTATATACATATACATAGTTTAAGAGAGAGAGAGAGAGGAAATATTCAAAGGAACATTAAAGAAGAAAGGAGAAAGGAGATTTTCTAAATATTTTTAATAAACTGAAGATAATTCAGAGAAGCCTAGACAAGCTGACTTTCTATATCGATAGCTGTTTTTTGTATTACTGACATTAGTGTGAATCCATTGTGTGCCAGAAAAAGGCAGCAAGACCCAGACATTTGAAGTCTGCTAGAAACTAGAAAAATGTCCCAGATGACTGCAAAGGGTCAAAGACTAATTCTTTTTGTGCTTTCTCTACTGATCAACTTAAAAGACTATTGCTCCCATGGAGCTGCAGATATCAGTGAGTACTTCACTGTCCCATCATCTAACCATGTAGCTGTAAATTGGACAGTCTAGAATTTTGATGGGGAAAATGACCCAAATCTAAAACTCATGTACCCAGAGACAAAGTTTACTTTGGGAAAGTACTTACAGAATCAAATTTCTGCTTCTAACAAACCTATTTATAGACTCCATATTTATTTTTTAAAAGAAGCTACTGAAAGTCTCAAATCTTCCAAACATTATGAACATGGTAATTTATTTCTTCATTAAGGAAAACAGCATATGTTTATGCATGCTACATTTTTCAGAAATGTACCTTTATTCCAACTTTTTTACTTGCATACCTGAAAATTCACATTATATAGAGCAACAAGGCAAGAATGAAAATAAAATATCTCTAGGTTATTTCATTGGAATAGAAGAGGCAAGTTCTTGCTGAATTCAGTGTTTCTCCCCTCCCCTTTTAAAGTTCTCCACCTAGTTGGCAGGTGTCATTCAAGTCACATATATAGTTTTTTCTGAAAATGCAAGTTTATTAAATGTGCTGTCGGAATGTCCAAAATGTCTCTTTGGAAATAGGGAAGGCAGCAACTAAGAGATGGCATTGGGGATTCAAATTATTGCTCAGTTAGCAGATTTTTTTTAAAAGGAACAGCCTCCAGTCAAAAATAGAGCTTGTTAAGTCATGTCAGTAATGAATCAATATGGAACAGTTACCAAATCAAACCAAAATATGTATTGATTTTTTTGGATGATATTATGTGAACTGAGAAATAGTTCAAGAAAGCTAATTTCTTGAAAGGTTCAAAATAACAAAATAACAAAGTCAGAAGAGACCTTGGTGGTCTTCTAGTCCAAATTGCTGTTCAAGCAGAAGTTGAACCATCCACAAAGTCTGAATACAAGCTGTTTCAATAGTTATTTGTTCTGACTGTCAGAAATTTTCTCCTTAGTTCTAGGTTAGTTCTGTCCTTGATTAGTTTCCATCCATTGCTTCTTGTTCTGCCTTCTGTGCTTTAGAGAATAGACTGATCCTCTCTTCTTTGTGGCAGCCTGTCAAATACTGGAATATCTAGTCCTTCTTTTCATTAGATATACCCAATTCTTGCAAGTGTTCTTCATGTGTTTTAACCTCCAGTCCCCTGATCATCTTTGTTCTTCTCTGCACTCTTTCCAGAGTATCAACATCTTTTTTTTATATTGTGGAGACCAAAACTGGATGCAATATTTCAGATTTCACATTTGGAAACTTACCAAGGCATTTGAACTTACCAAGGCATTATAAGATAGTACTAACACAATTTTTTAATACGATCTTGATTCTATTCTTCTGTTAATGCAGCCTAGGACTGCATTGACATTTTTGGTGTCTGCAACACATTGCTGGCTAATATTTAAGTGGCTGCCTACTAGAACTTTGAGGTCTTTCTTGCAGTTGTTGCTATTGAGTCAGTTTCCACCTATTCTGTACATTTGGTTTTTTTCCCCCTTAGTGTAAATATCACCATTAATAGGGCTCAGTGCTTAAGTCTGTTGAGATCCTTCTGAATCTTAAGCCTGAACGTCTGGCTATTCCTGCCAGGTTGGTGTCATGTGAAGATTTGATGGTTCCCCTTCTATTCCCCCATCTAAATTATTTATGAAGATATTGAAGAGCACTGGACCTCGCACAGAACCTTGGAGTATCCTACTGCTTATTTCTCTCCATGTAGGTGTAATTCTATTAATGACAAGTTGCATGTGGTTTATCAGCCAGTTACATATCCATCTGGTGGTGAAGATATCTAACCACATTTTTCTAATTTGCTAAGAAATAGGTTGCGGTCTACTTTGTAAAATGCCTAACTGAAATTAAAATATACTATGTCCACAGTATTTTTCTCGTCCAGTTTGTCAAAGAATAATATAAGACTTGCTTGGCATGATCTGTTTTTGTCAAATCCATGTTGGCTTCTGGTTTTAAAGCCCCTGTCACACAGCACCAATGGATGGAAAGAGGATGTAAAACGGAGAGAAACACTTGCCATCCGTTGTTGTTAACGCGATGACAAGACAATCCGTTCTGTACACCACTGGCGTACCGTGTTGCATCCTCATCTATCCTCCAGACCATAACAACTGACATTTCCAATCCACTCAAAAGTTGTTGAGCTGGGCACAAACTTTTTGAGCGGAAAAGTATCCAGCAACAGACGAGCTGTGCAAAGCCGTTTCTGCATCCGCTATACCGCATAACTGGGGAGGAAACATTACGATTCTACCGCAAAGTCCGAATCGCTCATCTACATTATCATAACGTCCGCTGTATACCGCTAGGGAACATACCACTGTGCAATACCGCAAGCAACCTCAACATCCACACTCACCAGCGGAAAACGCGAACACCAGGGAGGAAGAGAAACAAAAGATGTGGAACGGACACAAAGCAGTTCAGTACAGCAGCGGACGGAGAAAGGAATGAAAACGGATAACCAGCCGCAACAAACATAAAACGGGAAAAAACTTGCAGAAGAGACGTGAGATCTCTGGATATTTAGGATGTCGCAGGATGCTAGAGGATGCAAAAGGACACCGAGTGGAAAACCTATATATTGCCAATAAAAAGGAGGGAGGAATCACCTGAGATCTCACTTCAGTCCAGCAGCCCCTGCGTTCAACCAGCTCTGGCTCTGCACTTCCACAGTATCCATGTAGATGTTCCACCATGGATCATAAACACTCACTTGCGTAGCCACACGTTCTACAACCAGTGCATGAGACCATCTACAGGCTCTTCACCTTGTTTACGTGAAGAAAAAGGAGCGTACCAAAAGTGTCTGGGTCCGAAAGATGGATCGCCAGAAGACGCAGAGACGGACTGTATAACAACGCTGATGGTGGAGCTGAGGACACGAAGACCCTCGTGCATTCCAGAACTTCCAGATGAGGACCGCCAGCCATGTTTGACGAAGTTGTGGAGCGGCTGAGACCCAGGTTGACACAGCAGAGCACGCCAACTTCCGGCGCAGCCTGGAACCTGGACACAAGGGTGGCACTGACGTCTGCATCATCTCGCTCAGCGGACCACGTACAGGAGCATGCAGTACGGCTGGAGGGTGCCATACACAACACGATCACATTGTGGTCAGAGAAGTGGTGGCAGGCCATCATCGAAGAATACCTGGAGACGCTCCTCCAGTGCCCTCCACTGAAGAAGGCTGGAAGAACAGTTGCAGAGCAGTGGTATCAGAAGTAGAACTTCCCCCACAACCGTTGGAGGCCATAGATGGCAAGCACCGTGGCCTGCAAAGCTCCAGCACGTCAGGGTCCACTTATGCACAACTACCAAGGCTTCTTCAGCATCATCCTCTTTGGCCATGGTCGATGCCTGACTCAAGCATGTATACGACTGCTTCAGCAACAACTCATCTTCAGATGCCCATGGTATACAACGCAAGTCACCCTCAGGAGGGCTGGACGCACACCATCATCATGGGCTTCCCAGATCCACGACCCCCTGCCCAACGACACACAGATGTGCCCTACTTCATCATGGCGGGACTGACGCCTTCTCCCTCAGACCTCCCAGAAGCCCTAATTCCAGATGCCTACCCCGGAAGACAGGATCTTCAACACAGGCCTGTCCAGGGCAAGACGGGTGCGTGGAGAGAACCACCTATTGGCATGCCTGCCAACCACGGTTCCAAGGTTCTTCTCACCACCATGCAGACATTGCGCTCCAGAGAGACCGTGAGGAGAAGATCGTGAAGCTTGCTTTGCATCCTGCACAATCATGTCACTTATGCTCGCACCCTCCCCCAGTCTTCCTAAAAAATCTAGATGCAAACAAATGGGCCAAAACACAGTGTTGCAGCAAGAGCTCCGTGACCTCACAACAAGGCAATGGGGATATGGAGCCTGGGGAATGGAGGCACAAGGGCAACAACCTGAATAAAAGCACCATGAGATGTGCAAGGCCAACAGAGCTGTCACGTGAAGGGAAGAAGAGCAGCGCAACTCCTGAAACACTGGTGCAAGCTCCCCAGCTGGAGCAGTGGAGTGGCAAGACAGGATTGACTACGTGGCTTAAATGGATGCTTCCTTCAGCCTGTCTCATCACACTGATGAGATTGGGCCATGTAGGTTTGAGCTGGCCCTACATTGAACAGGGCAATTAAGTAAAGAGTTGTGTTTATGCTTGAAATATGTGGACGTCAATGATTTACTTGTGTGACTGATAATAAAGGCCGAAAGGGTTGGGCACCTGGGATGGTGGTTCATACAGTCCCACTATGCTGTGCACTGGAGGTTTATCTATCCGACAGCATTACCCATACCCACAGCTATTACCCATACCCACATGTACCGTAAGCCATCCACACGGTATTACCTCATTTACCATACCCGCAAAGGTATTACCCTGCCCATCCCATTGCTATCTTAACCCATCCAACCAAGCATGACAAGTGCTTAAACCATTTCAAAAGTTACCACCAAGACCTTATGACTAAATAAATGAAGCAAGTGTGTGAAACAAAGATAATTTATTAATAAAAGTGGTAAAAGCAAAATGACCCAATGTCCCAAGCAAAGCTAAAGTCAACAGGTAGCACTACGCAGTCTCTGGCACCTTCTCAGTCACTCTGAGGCATGCCCATAGTCTCAGGGGTGAAAGGACCATGTGCTGTGGAGGTGGCTGCTGCTGGAGTGCTGGTCTGAGGCGCCATTGGTTCCTGGCCCCGAGAGGACAACATGGGACAGTGTGTGGAGGAAGCTCTCAGAGAGCTGGCTCAGTCCTGTGATGTTGAGAGGCCCCTTCCTCCAGGACATGGGGTGTCAGCCCAATACGGATGACAGATGTTCTGAGGCGCCTTGGCTTGGGGTGACGAGAGGAGGAGTGTAGTGGGGATGTCTGGTCTGCCTAGCTGAGCGAGGTGAGGTGTGGGTGGCATCTGTGGTGTGGGTGGCATCGCGTGGCGTGGCTGGCATCAGGTGGCGTGGCTGGCATCGGTGGACAGTGGCTTCATCGGGCAGACCCTTGGCCAGAAGAGGACTGGCCTCTCTGCGGGCTGCCTGCGAGAGAGGGTTGTCAGAGGGGCTACTCCTCGGTGGTGGATCTCACCCTCCAAGAAGCTGCACTCTCTCGCTCCGTCAGATTGACCTGTGGCCTGGCCAGATTTCTTGAGGTGCAGCTTCCCATACCAGGTGTCACATGTGCTTCCACCAGCCAAGGAGCACTTCCGAAGTGTAGCCCAGTTCTCCGACCTCCGCCTCTTCTCTCTCCAAGCAGCCCTGCTTCCTTTTGTTGTCTCGATAGAGCCTGTGTCCCTTCCGCCAAAGATACTTGTTCTCTCCTCCCTCAGCCATCCCAGTACCTCTCATCCTCATGTTCCTCTTCGATGGAGTATTGCCTCTCTCCTGTTCTCGTTCACGTCATATGCCTCTTCCTCCCATCTATGGCCCTCATTCAGTGGGGCTTCGAGGTTGTAGGGGCTGCTCCTCCACACCCACACCAGACAGCAAGCAACAACAGTAGCAGCAAAAGCAGGACAGCAGCGGACCAGCCAGCGGCCAGCAGGAACCACGAGTCAGCAGCAACAGAGTAATAGCACCAGCAGGACCAGCAGGACCCAGCAGCACACCAGCAGGACCAGGAGGCACCAGGCAGGACCAGGAGCACGAGAGCACACCAGCAGGACCAGGAGCACCGCCAGCAAGTAACACCAGCAGCAGCAAGCACCAGCACAGGAGCAGCACCAGCAGAAGCTCCAGCACCAGAAGAGTCAGCCTGAGCAGCAGAAGCCCCAGCAGAGCATAGAGTCAGGGCCACGGGGGTGGGAGGTGGCCCTGCCCTCTTGCCAGGGCTGGCGCAGCAGATGCCACAGGCTTTCTCTTCTTCCCACTGGTGGTTGGCTGGCTGGCTGGCTGGAGCTGTGTCTGGCAGCAGATCTTTCCTCTGAATGGTGACCTGCTTGCGAGCTGCTGTCCCTTTATATCCGCGGGCTGATGCAATGCACTCCTCCCTGCATGCGCAGTGAACGCTCTGCATCCGCTAGGCATCCGCTAGGGCTCTGCTCTGCATCTCGCTTGCCTCTGTCCTGCATCCGTCTTTCTGCGTGCATCTGCTTCGCTGTGGTCCCTGGAAGCCCTGCGGATGTGCCATCCGCTTCCATCCGGTAGGCTTCCATGGAGCATCCGCCTTCCATCCTGGCTATGTCCTCCCCCCGTTCCCTTTCCGTTGTTGTCCCGCTCTGGTTATGCAAATTCGGGGACTTTTGAGAGCGGATAACAATGGATGGAACATTTTCTTGTCCGCTGTGTCCTTTTTACATATGTTTTGCATATGTCGGCCAATGTGACAGGCCCTTAACTTTGTTTGCTTTCAGGTGTTCACAGATCTGTTTCTTGATTATCTTTTCCAAGATCTTCACTGGTATTAATGTTAGTTTGATTGGTCTATAGTTTCCTGGATCTATTTTTTTTTTCCTTTTTTTGAAGATGGGAATCCTGTCAACTATTTTCTGGCCCTCTGGTAGTTCCCTGGTGCTCTAGGATCTTTGAAAGATAAGGTTCCGAGATCATGTCTTCCAGCTCTTTCAAAAATTGGGGATGTAATCCATCTGGTTTTGGTGATTTGAACTTGCATGAGATGGACAAGTGTTCTCTTACCATTTTCTTGCCTATTTTAATTTGTATTCACAGTCTGTCTTTTGTGGTTCTGTTTTTGGCAGGTTGGGTTACTTTTTCTTCTTCTTTTGAGTGAAGACTGAATTTAGCAACTCTACTTTCTCCCTGGTTAAAAAAATCAACTAATCAAGAAAATACTACATCTATATTTTTCCATTTACCTTACTGTGTGTGAAAGGTAAGAATCCATTTTCTATACATTGCTTTGTAAATGAAAAGCAAAATACTCAAGAGCAAGAACAAAAACTTGAAAGATCAGAAGGGCTGGTGCTTGCCATACAATTTGCAATATTGATTTCCTTGTGGCTTTTAATTAAATGGGATGAGCAAGAGAATTATCTCTCCTTGTGGCAAAGAAATATGAAAATAACTTGCCATTGGCTTTCAACTGAAAATAGGCTGCATGCTTGATGCCTTACTTTCTATTTCTCTGCTGGCTTTCCATACATGTCATGTTTTTGTACCATATCTACCTTAGCTAGTACTTCATTTTCTGGATATGCATAAAACAATGAATGGCAATCTAACTAAAACACATAAACCACAAAGTACATTAAGTTTCAAAAGAAGCAGACTTCCGGTGACGTCGCAACATAGTGAGGTAAGAGAACTCTGCTCCACTCTCCTACATTGGGGTTTTTGTTTGTGGACAACTGTTCGAGGTGGGATCAGATCCTGGAGTGATCACCCAAGCAAGGGAGAACTCTCGGAGCCTAACCGGGAACTGCAACCACGGAGGTAAACCATCTTCCACTGACATAACATAATCACAGACATTTAACTTTTTGCCTGCCATGTTGTATTGCAACTGATGTTTTGCTTCTCCTTATTAGTTATTTCTCAGGCATTCCTATTGAGGGACAAACCATAGATGCTTTAATATCATATTTGTGAATGAAGGGTAACAGGATCATTGTTTTCAGGTAACTTATGCTGGGAAGTGAAAGAGTAGAAAAATCTGATGTAGATTTTGTTTCTGTTCTTACTTGAAAGAACTTTAACTTTAAAAGTAAAATAGGAGCTCCTGAAATGATCTTTTCTGTATAAAAAAGGCAACGCTTACCACGTTTGGGGAATTTATTTTCCCAGTGTTTTCAGAAATCTAAGAAACCGCATATGGAATTCATAAAAAGAATTATTTTTGCACAATAGGTTAGGGACCCTATATTGTGCGTTGGATTTATAAATCATGAATTTTCAACTATGAAATAAAATAGCCAGAAATGAAGATAGCCAGAAGTAGCTTATGGAATAGCATATGAGTTCAGAAAAAGATGCAGCTGCTTTAATGATTCAAAGAGACATATTACTGCATACTGCCAAGCATCTTTTTTGGAGGTTCTGCTGTTTTATGTATGATGTAGATAAAAGTGAACAGGAAGTGAGACTATTACATACAATGATGGCTCCTGTTTTTCTTCTCTGACTTGCATTTGCTTTTAAGTTAATATGCATTCAAAGTCTTATGTGTGAAAATTCCATATTTCCTCTGCTTTGTCAAGCTCTTCAAAGGAAACTTTATCGGCTTAATTGCTTAATTCCAATTTGTATAATATGTCAGTCTGACAGCTTCCAAAACTAGGATTAAAAAAAGATTAACAAGTTTCAGGTGCATATTGCCAGGCTTTTACATTTGGGGCAGCAAAAATGGCTTCTTTTTTCTTCCATCTCCTATCTTCAAAATAATTTACTTTTTTTTTCTTTTCAATGAACAATGAAGTTCAGAATGAGTTAAGTACCTGGTTTTCTGAGTGCCTTCTAGTGATGCTTTTTATTATAACATCTTCCATAGAAAAGCATAAATCTATTGGTTTTTACAGTTCCATCAAACCAGTGATATGAGTATGTTAATATAGGATTCATCCAGAATAAAATGTAGAAAAAAATGTAAAAATATTTGAAGCTGTGTGCCACAAATCAGGAAGAATCATCTATAGCATGGATGGAATGCTACCGGTTCTGCCCGGCTCTATAGAACCATCAGCTCTGAAGAGCAGCAGACACCAAACTGGTTCTGTGTCTGCTGCTGTTTGGCCCACCCGCCTGCCCAGGCTCTTACCTGTCCTTTATTTCCTTCTTTTACAACCTCAGCTGCTTTGCGCAGCACAGCTGAAGTTGAAAAAACAGGAAAAAAGTGACTTTTCAAACACTGCACACCTACGCACAATGGTTTTCAGCTGTCCAGGCAGCACAGCTTAAGGATTTTTACATGTGCGTGCAGTGATCTTCAGGCGTGCATGTGCACAAAACGTAGTCACTGAACCAGTAGTAACACCAGTTGAATCCCACTCCTGATCTATAGTCTAGACCAGGGGTCTCCCAAGGGATCTCCAACCTGGTCAACTTTAAGCCTGGCGGACGTCAACTCCCAAGATTCCCCAGCCAGCTTTGGGGAAAGCTTTTTAAGGGCCATTGTAACTTTGAATGATCACTAATCAAATGGTTGTAAGATAAGAACTTATATCTATCTATACAAATCAAATATGCTCCCCCCAAAAAAATCCAATATGCAAATTTAAAAACCATACTGCCAGGAAATAATGAATAAATATGGATAAATGAAGTAAATTGTGTAATGCATGCTTTAGCCAACAATTTAAGAACAAGATGGTTTTTTTATCCTTACAAATATACGAAGTATTAAGTTATCTTTGCATTTTCCTATACCAGCAAAAAANAGGGGGGGGTTGGGGGGGGAAGGTATACAGGGACAATTTAAAGATACTAATTTCTAATCAGAGGAAAGCCCTTGAAATTCTGGTTCCTTCTGAATTCATTTATTTGCTTTCCTTAATATCTTATCTCTCAAACTCCATAGAGTAATTCTAACTCTCAACCCCAACCAAGGCTAATTTGGGAATGACCAGGGAGACAGGTAGAAAAGTTGACAATGGTCTGACAAGTAACAATTGAATTTGCAGAAGGAATGGGGTTATAATAAACATCTCATAAGGCACCCTTCTTAGGTTTTGTGGAACTGTAAGGGCAAGCCGAGAGAGAGAGAGAGAGAGGGGTATTTTCTGGCTTGCAATATTCTATTAATCTAACCTTGCAATAAAGTTAGAGTTAATACTTCTAGCTGTACTTCTTGTATGGCTTCCTTGCAAAAGGTGAAGAAAACTTGGGAATAAGCTTACACTGTGGGTCTTCTTTGTTTGATCTGCTGAGTTGGGAGCAAGGCTACTTCCAATGCAAGGCAGACTTTCAAAAACAACCACATTCTTCATGAATCCAAACATTAACTTTGTAACTGAAAATGTTGGAAAGAGACTAAATTGGAAACAAAATAATAGATTTCACAGTTATGTAGAAAATGTGACTCAACTGGTGCTATGGAGTAACTAATTGGCATCATAACAAAATAGAATAAAATAAAGGAAGAAATTTCACTTCTGCTTGATATTGTTGAAGAACAGTGATCTTGCCAAAGGCTATTTCCAGTGTGATACTGCTGGGGGAAAATGAATTGGATAGCTTGTTTGATTAAAAAGGATTTAAAGATACAAAATATCCGTCATAGCTAGCACAGAATGCAGCAAGGCCTACAAGTGAGAACTAAATCAGTACATATTGTTTTTTCATTGCTTGGTCACTGGCTCACAAAATTTAAACACAGAGAGAGAGTGGGGGAAAGGGAGGGAGAATTATCAAAAAAATCTAAAATAAGTACTAAAAAGGTAATAGATATTTTAAGGTATTCATCATTTTGAAAATATTTGATTAAATCAGAAATATTTTTTTTCAGATATATGAATACAAATAGATCAAACTGTGGTATAATGATATTAATATTAGGTTATTATTATTGAGAATATTTTGTATTAGTAAAGGAAGATGGAAGAACAAAAGTTACTAAGAGCAGAATAAGGGGAAAAAAGAATGAAATATGACCAGGAACATAACTAGACAGTTAGAAAACAGAAGCAGAAAGTTTTAAAGTGTTTACAGACAATAAAAGACTAGAATTTTTATTCTAGTCCAAGTGTGTTTAGACACAGAAGGAATTTGTTTCCAGTGCAGATCTTCTCAGCATATATGCAAAGCAAAAGAATCATCACCATAATACCAATAAGAGGGGAAGTAAAGAAGATAAGAAGGATAAATGATAACACTAACCATTCTACTTTGGCTACATTCATAGACATTAGACAACAATTAGGTGTTTAAGCCCCTATCCCGCTGCACTAACGGATGCAAAGAGGATGTAAAACGTTAAAAAAAGGTTGCCATCCGTTGGAAAACGCTATGCATCCATTGTGTACTCATGTATAACGTGTTTTCATATGCTCTAATCCGTCAAGCATCCTTACCACTAAAGCGATTTCATCCGTGCAAGAAGTTTTGAGCTGCACAAAACTTTGTGAACGGATGAACTTTCTGCTGTGTACGATGTAAATCTGTGACATCCAAGCAACAAACGTTCTATGTCTGTTTATCATCCGTTAAACGTCTGCTGTATCCTCTCTGCATCCTCTGGGCATCCTCGCAACTCACATCCGTTGCAGCTGAAAACGAAGAGGGAGGAAACAAAAGGTACACGGAACGTCTACATAGCGTTAGTAGCATGGAAATAGAAAGGATGAGCAGTGAACGGTTTTGCATCCAATATACATCTGCTAGGCTTCCTATGAACATCCGTTTAACATCCCCACTACATACTACCCAAATCCGTTCTTTTCCATTCTTTTCCATTCTGTTTATGCAAATTTTTGCACTTTTTGAGGCGGATGACAACAGATGGAGCCACCCCTGAAATTTTGCTCGTCACAGTGTCCTTTTTGCATATGTTTTGCGTCCGTCGGCCAGTGGACTTAGCCTTTAGCAGATTGATGGTGTGAGGGGAAAATTGTCCCTGTGTCTAGTTGTTTTGGTATACATATGCCCCGTAGTCAGAGGTGGTATTCAGCAGGTTCTGACCAGTTTCTGGAGAACCAGTAGTGGAAAATTTTGAGTAGTTCAGAGAACTGGAAAATGCACTTCTGACTGGCCCCATCCCCATCTATTCTCTGCCTCCCGAGTCCCAGCTGATAAACTAGGTCTTCTTTTGTTGCCTTGCCCAGGAGAATGGAGCTGGAAATAGGTTAGTGGGGTGGGGAGGGAATGGAATTTTGCAGCAATTTTCCCCAGGAGTGGTGGAGGGAATGGGGATTTTTGCAGTATCGTTTCCCTGCCACGCCACCTGAGGCACGCCCACAGAACCAGTAGTAAAAAATTTGAATCCCACCACTGCCCGTGGTGTCATCTTGAAGGGAGGAGTTTGAAACAGATTGTGTCCATGTCTGAGAGGTCTGTAGATATCTTCTCAGCCCTCCTTCTGACCCACATGATATACAGGTCTTCTATGGAAGGCAGGCTGATTGCAATTATTTTTTCTGCAGTCTTAATTATCTATTTGAGTTTATATCTGATATTCCTGATAAATATAAAAAGAAATGAAAAGGAAAAAAGGAAGGAAGGAAGGAAATCTCTTGGAAATGAGAGAACCATAATTAGGACTAATTAAGAGATAAAAATAAGAAAGAAGATCTGCTTGGTTTCTGTCACTGAACAAAGAAAACCATAACTAGCTTTTTCATCGGGTAATATCCTGATGATAGAAGCATTTTTAGTTTAACCATTTTATTGTTTTCACTTGGCTATGTTATATGCTATATAAATATATATGGGAGGACACATATTACCTTTCTTCTACTTGCCTTTCTCACAAAGCAAACTGATCAATAGTGAAGCATTAACCACTGCCATCTGTTTCCTCAATGTTAATCAGAAATGGTGTGAGTTAGCAAGATTCCACTAGTCCAACAGTGCTCTTAGAATCATCACTTTAGATGGAATTGGAAAAGTAAACACAAAGTGAATTGAAATGTTTGGAGTTCAGGCCAAATACTTGCTTTACTCTTCATTTTGTTACTTCCCTTTTCACAGGGAAAAGGCCCATTTGTTGCCTTTGTCCTCTGCATTGTATCTTAAAATACAGGTAGTCCTCAACTTACAACAGTTCATTTAGTGACCATTCAAAGTTACAATGACACTGAAAAAAGTAACTTATGATCGTTTTTCACACTTACAACCATTGCAGCATCTCCATGTCAGATGGTAAAAATTCAGATGCTTGGCAACTGGTTCATATTTTGCTGTGTCCCAGGGATCATGTGATCACCTTTTGCGACCTTCTGACAAGCAAAGTCAATGGAGAAGCCAGATTCACTTAACAACTGTGTTACCAACTTAACAAATGCAATGATTCACTTAACAACTCTGGCAAGAAAAGTCGTTAAATGAGACAAACTCACTTAACAAATTGTTCACTTAGCAACATAAATTTTAAGCTCAATTGTGGTAATAACTTGAGGACTACTTATAATCCACTGCTTACATTGCCTTGACCTTCTCCTTATAGCAATCAACCCAAAGTCTTTTTAGATATATACAGATTGCCCTAATATGGGATACTTTGGGTGATACACAGGAAGAAATGAAAAATAGAATTTAAAAACATTGCTAAGAACCCTTTCTATACATAATAAATATAGACACTTCTAATCCACCTGACCTGTTAAAATATGATGGTTCTAATGGTCTTCCCAAATGAAACAAATGTAGAAACCAATCACAACTAACTCACCCTAATCCTAAGGCTATTCTATAGCCGTGATGGCGAACCTATGGCATGCGTACTAGAGATGGCACTCAGAACCCTCTCTGTGGGCATGCGAGCCATTGCACCAGCTCTGCCATCATGTGCGTGTGTGTCCCCTGCCAGCCAGCTGGTCTTTGGGTCTCTGTCACACATATGCAGGAGTAGGGTGTATGCTGGGTACATGTACAGGGATGTAGGCATGGGGATGCGGGCACATGCATGGGGGTGTGTGCATGTGCAGGGGATATGCATGCCTTTGTGAGGGTGGGACACATGCCTGGGGGGTGGGGGCATGCATGAGGGATGCACGCACATTGCATTTTCAGGATGCGCACACGCTTCAGGAACTCGGTGCTGAAAAGGTTAGCCATCACTGTTCTAAAGTATGTGAGCTAATACTGAGACAGCCTGTCTCCTAATCCAGACCTTTGACTTCAAATAAATGTGGAACTCTTATCAGGCCTTCCTTAATATTAGACTAGATGCACATACTTATACTTGGCAAAGTGGTTCCTGGAAGAAACTGATGCCATCCCATATAGGATTTGGTATCTGTTTACATAATGGGTACTTTGAATTGGGACCAGAAGTCTGTTGAAAGCTAATGGAACAAAGCATTATCTACAATGACATGTTTCCCTGTGTTTTGTACCAGCTGAGCCTTTCAATTCATCTTTGAGTCAGGCCAATATAGAACACATTGCAATAGTAATGTCACAATGCATAGAGTACAGGTATTGTTAACAAAGGCATTACTGTTCATATTCAGCCTTAACAGGGACTCCAGCCAAAGTTGAGCATAGCCCAAGCACAACCTCCTTCTGCTGAGGAAGCAGAAAAGATGACTCCAGGAAGATCAAGACTCAAAGCAGCTGGGTCAGGTCAATACAACCCCATCAAGAGCTACATCTAAAGGTCATGTTAACAGATAGCTCTGATACATGCAGACATACAATTCTGGCTTACTAGGACTTAACCTGGGTTTATTTTTCCTGATTCAGATCCTAACAGATTCCAGATACTACTTCAAGATAGTCACGGCATTTTCAGCTCAATCTGAGGTAATGTATCACTGAGTGTCATAAGCATTTTTATTTATATACACACTGTAAATTTATATATCTGTTAATAAGATCATTTTGAGTCTGTTTTTCTCCCCTACTCTCAAAGCATACCCAGTACAATTCCCAATTTTGAATTGATGCAGAATTAAAACCTAAAAACATGTAAGCAATGTCACAACACTCCAAATGAAGGTACAATTAATTTTCAGCTCCAACTCACCACTGAGCTACTGACAGCTTAAGCCAAGGAATATTACATTCAGAGAGCCACTCTTTGATGATGATAGCAAGATGACTGAATATACTGGGAATCAAGCCAACTCTTCTCAAATTAATCTTTATCAAATATAACATTAAGAAAACTTATAAAAATTATGACTAAAATCTTATTCAGTTCAGTGATCTGACATATCAACTTATCACCATTTCCAGTATTTATACTGCATTACAGTACCATTTTGTGTAGTCTATGCCAAATCTAAATCAGGTTCTGTTTGAATAGCAGAATTCCTGAGAGCTGAAATGGATTGTATCTCCTATAACCAACAGGTTTTTAATTTAAAATAAAACATGATGCACACCAAGACAACAGAGAGGGAGTAAAAAAACAGGTCTTCCTGCATTACTTCTTCTTACTCTTACTAGTTGGCTACATCTCTAAGGGAGGAAAAAAACATTTGAAGATTAAAAGCTATTAATGGGAAGAACTAAAGAGCTATTAGATAAAAATTGGGAGGAGAGAAGACTGGAATGGATGGGATGTTCTCATTTTCATTTTAGAATATAACCTGAATTATATGTCATTAGAAGACAAATGACCTTGGTTCATTAGAGTGGAGTTAAATTAAGCTTATTTATGAAGAGAAGTTCTTCCATGTCTTTTATTTGCATACCTGCATTGAGGTTAAACAGAAAGGCTTCACCTAGAAGAGGTGAAGAGAATATCATTATGCAACAATATCACTTAATGACACAATAGTTGCTGATGCAAAGATTTATTTCTGCGGTGTTGCATTCAGAATAAGCATAGCATTAAAAATGACTCTTTCAAAAATCTGCTGCCATCGGCATCTGCTTATAATGGGAGAACCTCCTTTCATCTCGTATATCATCCTATTTGTACCCTATCACATAATCCTGCAGCAATCTAATAGACTGCCTTTTGCTGGTAATCACAGATTTCTTACAGAGGGGAACTAAGGGGATTGAGAAAAGGAAGGAGAGTACAGGACAGCCCAGTTGCAAAGCTTTAATTTAGCCTTATCTTCCACATGAACTGTACCTGATATGATAGCCCCCTTCCTTGAACCCTCTCCCCTCCCTTTCTTGAGGAAAAGCTGCTGATTATGTTTTACATGCTTCTCAGCATGAGTGGAGCTGTAATAATTTGCAAGGAAAAATTATCCCCACTTTGAGCCTTCTGGAATCCTTGCCCACCTCATTTTGTTGCCTCTCATGCAGCCCCTCTTCTGCTTTCATTTTCAGTGGGGTGTCATCAGTTTTCAGCTCTTTAACCTTATTCTGAGTGATCTGTGTTTTTTTTTTATTAACAATTTGCTATTCCACCCTAAAGCACTCAAAGGGAAGGAAACAGACACATTTTAATTAAATTTTTTTCCATATTCTCTCCCCTTTTCATTTGCATATGTACTTCCTGGAAAAATAAATAAATAAAAAGAGAGGGAGGGGGGGAAAGAGAGAGAGAGATGGAACAAAATGTAAAAAGTGGCAGAGATATCAATGAGTTACTGCTCGGGTAAGCAGTTGAGTACTCTGGGCCCATTAGAAATATGCACTGAGCCAAAGGGCCACTGCTAATTTCCATCTTTTAGGTGTATTTAATTAACATAATGTTCATATCCTATTTCCACCCTAGAAGACTGATGAATGTAAGATAATGATTGATGGCCTTATTTTATTCATTCAAAAAAATATTCTAAAAATGTTATCCACCATCAAAGATTTCATGCTGCCCTTGATACAAATTACAGACATATATAGATAAAATGTATGTATATGTGTGTATGGCTACACACACAGGAATATATATGTGTGTGATATATTTACAAAGAATGTGGAAAATGTAATTAATTTGAGCCCTTTTTTATTCAGTTGTTTCAAAGTGTTTCATATTGTAAATTTACCATGTTTTTCATCTAAAAAGAAATGGCTTTGTGTGCTTTTGACAAAAATGTACAAGCATGCATAAAATTTAATGGGGAAATATAGGCAAAATGTACAAATCATTTCTACTTTCTTATTATATATCTGCAACAAGACATTGTTTTAAAACATAAATATGAAGCTGTACATTCGCTTGTCATGAAAACAGCAAATTTTCATGTTTCTGTGGCATAGATTTACTTATTTTTGTTAATATTGTTAGTATGAAAACCAATACTTTAGGACTTTAGCATTCAGTATATGTTAACACATTTCGGAGATAGAGTCTAATCTGTGGCTTAACATAATATATAAAGAAGACTATGGTAGCTATTAAGCATTTATGCATTAACTGTTCCTATACAAACAAGCAATTTTCTGAAATAATTGCATCTGAAACTAATTACTACAAATGTTGACTGCCAGACTAAAAGAAGAAGCAAATATTCTAAATTGCATTCCATCTTCTTCCAGAAAGAAGGAGGAGAGGAAGATAAAAAGTAACTGTGACTTCTTGATTGCTTGTACTCCTTAAATCAGATCTATAAGCAGACTAAATAGCAATTTTCATTTAAAAATAAGCCAGTTAAGAAAAAAACATTTCAGAACTATATGCAATACCACCAACACTCCTATTATTGTAATGTTCTTATTCTGAATAGACAATTCACTTGATTAATTAAAATAATGATAAATTCATAAAAAAATAAACACTCTAAAATATTGCAAACAATCCACTGCATAACAATCACAGCTACAAAAATATTTGTGAACCACAAAACTGTTGAAAAAGTAATACAGAATACACGTTTTCCTGAAGCCACCTGAAACTGGACATTGATATAATACATGTCCTGCACTTCAGCATGCCATTTGCAACAGGAATTTGAATGCAACAGTTAAAAAACGGGCAGAGGCATAGAAGAAATAATAAAAGCAACGGATTTGTTAGCAAGAGAATAATCCCAATGAACCAGAGCACCAAAATGTAATATACACACAAACTGCAGCATGTATGTATGTATGTATGTATGTATGTATGTATAGATGGATGGATGGATGGATAGATAGATAGATAGATAGATAGATAGATAGATAGATAGATAGATAGATAGATAGATACTTCTTCCGCTAAAAATGCTAATTCAGTTCTAGGGTTGCATCAGCAAAACAATACAGTAGTTTCAAGGTCATGTGAACTGATAGTACCGCTTTATAGTACCGCACTGGTGAGACCACACATGGAACACTACATCCAATTCTGGTCACCACAATACAAAAAATATATTTATACCCTAGAAAAAGTACAGAGAAAAGTAAAATGATAAAGGGTCTGGAATAAAATTGTACAATGAACAATTGAGGGAATTATGTATGTTTAAATGGCATGAGGTGATAAGATAGCAGTGTTCCAATATTAAGGAAGGCTGTCACAGAGAAGAAGAGATTGACTTATTCTCTAAAGCAGGGGTCCCCAACCACCAGGCCCCGGACCGGTACCAGTCCGTGGATCATTTTGTACCGGGCCACAAAGAATGAATAATCGTGATTAAAATATATATAAAAATATGTGTTTAGTAAAGAAATAGCAAAGAAGCCCTTTCTATTGGGGAAGAATTGATTTTGCCGTTCCTTGAAAAAGTGTTTCTGTGTGAAACTGGTCCCTGGAACAAAAAAGGTTGGGGACCACTGCTCTAAAGCATCTGGAGAAGAAGAAATAATATATGGAAGTTCATTAGAGGTCCAATCTAAAACTAAGGACAAATTTCCTGATTGTGAGAAGACTTAATCAGTGGAACAACTTACCTCCAGAATTTTTGGGTGCTCCATCACTGAAGATTTTCAAGAAGAAACTGAACAGCCATTTGTCCCAAATGGTATCATATCTCCTGCTTGAGCAGGGAATTGGATTTAGAAGACTTCCAAGATCCCATTGAAGCCTATTACTCCATTCTCTCTCTCTCTCTCTCTCTTTCCCTCTCTATCTCTGTGTATACACACACACACACACACACACCTGGCCTGAATGTTTTTTAAGAAAAGAGCATTGGAAAGGAGGACTAACTGGATGGGGAGAGGGAGGGAATACTAGCTATTTAACTCTCTTGGCATTTGTGACTAAAATTACAATGAAAAACAGAAATAAAATAATGCTTAGGCCTACATATATATGAACTTTTTTTCCCCAATATCAGAAAGCCTGGTTTTTTCAATCACAATATTTTTCCATCAAAACTTTATTGTCAAGAATGCATGCTAGTTATAATATAGAATCAATGACAATGCATTTTTTAAATTGTATCATAGAAACATCTCATGAATCATGGGATCTTCAAAGTACAGTGATTTGAAATGGCTGAATTAAAGTCAATGCTAGAAAAAGGAAATATATAAAATAACATAAATCTAGGTCAGGGGTGTCAAACTTGCAGCCTGCGTCATGTTAGCCACACCCAGGCCCAGTTTAGTGAAGGGGAAAAATCTCATGATACATCATGTAACGATGACATAATGACACAAATTTGACACCCCTGATCTAGGTTAACAAGCCTGTTGATGGATCAGGGAGAGAAATAAGGAAGCAATTTACAAAGTCACCATGCACAAAAGTTTTAATGAAAAGTTGAATGTGAAAACAGTCCAGAGAATTCTCAAGATACTCAAATGGCTGATAAATATCTGATTTTAAAACCATGCCTGTCAGACAGAGAACATGATGGCAAAAATGGGATGTGTCCTCCTTTTCCCAGATGTCTATTAACTCTAATAATGTGCAACTCTGGACTTGTGCAATCTTCCATTCTTCTTAATTTTAGGATGTTTAACTTTTTTGCTGCAATATACAGTCCTATATTGTAAAAATGAAAAGTTTTGAAGCCTGCCATAGTTACTTTCTGCTTCAGTGCCTACAAATACCACTTGGCTTTCACGCATTGTTGCCTTTGCTATATTGGTAATTAATGCTGTTAGTTTTATAATTAAAAAAAATCTAAAAGTTTATTTTTTTTCTTTTTGCCTTAAAAATAGGGTGAGAACACTGCAAGTAAAAATTAATTAAAATAAGATGAATTGCCTTCAGTTGCACAGAATGGAAAGGAGGACAAAAAAATGAGGTGGATTAGGGGAAAGACATCAGATGCTATGTAATGAAACAAAAAGATACGGTTTGGAGAGATACTTCCTTTGCTTCTTTTGGAGTGGCTTTTGATTTACTGGAATCTAAAAAAAAATAGGGGGGAAAGAAAGGGAGAAGTAGTGGCACAGGAATCGAAAGTTGATATTTTCTGATCAGCATAAAATAAAATATCTTTGTTTCTCAAATGTCATTCCATCTTTTTTTCCTTTCTTTAACGATGAACGCTCATTGGCATATAGATTTGAAACCAGAGATATTTTTATTGGGAATTTTGCCTGAAATGTATAGTAAAGACTTGAAATACCTGACTGTAAATGTATTAACAGTGGCTAGGATTGTATTTGCTAAAAACTGGAAAAATGAGAGAAAAATACCAATCAACAGGAGGAAATTGTTAAGAAAATATTGGAATGTGCTAAATGAGTAGATTGACATTTGAAATTAGAGAGCAAGAAGATAAAAATTTTATAAAATTTTGTGATCTATTCTATCAATGGTTAGATAATAAATATAGTAGTACGAAATATGTAGACTTTTAGAAAATAGTAAATATGTTAAAGATGTATTTTTTTTTCCTTATTATATCTACAAAATGATTTTAGGATAGATTTGGAATGATAACATGAATTGTCACAAAATAAATTGAGTAAAATATGATTATTTTTAAAACATGAATGAACAATAAGTATAGTCAAATGAATTGATTGATAATGAATATTAATGCATTTAATATTGGATTGAAAATACGAGATCATATATAATTGTAATTGAAGACTAACCAAATGGAAGCACAAAAGATCTGTAAACCAACCGACACACTGTATTACATATATGGAAGATGGCTTGATGTTTTTATGTTTTGTTTGTTTATGTTTGTTTTAAAAACCAATAAAAATTATTTTAAAAAAACAAGAAAAAAAACCCGATGAACACTAATTGGCTTTGACATGAGACATTTTATTATTAACTGGATTCAATATTTGGGCTTTTTTTCTACTGAAGCTGTGGGGAAAGTGGAATATGGCTGAAAAGAAAACATGGTTTCTAAAGCATTTATACATTACAAGGGATCAGAAGGAGCCACTTCTTGGCTTTAATAAGTGTTTCAGATGACACTTACTACCACTTAAATCTCCATACTTATTCAAACCATTTTGTACTTGAAACTGAGCTATGTAAAAAGATTTGATGCTGGGAAAAAATGCATAGCAGTACAAACAGGCAAGCAGTTCCAGAACAGAAAATGGTAAATACAAGTTAGAATTTAATCAGCACCATTAAAACATCAAGATTTTTGCAACTAATGATTCAAACATCCAGCTGTAAACCAGGAGTGAGTTCTAATCCTGGTTTAGGCACAAAGCTAGCTTGGTAACTTTCGGGCAGCCATTCTCTTTCAGCCCTAGGAAGAAGGAAACAAATAGCAAATCACTTCTGAAAAATTTTGCTAAGGAGACTAGCGCCAAGGCATTAGCCTAGGCAGTTGCCTGGAGTCAAAAACTAAATGTGCAAAAGAAAAAAAGTATTAAACTATTAAGCTTTTACACAATCCTTTCTATTTAAGGAATACACAAGAAATTACAGTCACATGCAAAGTGTGTCCATTGCTCCTATTGACAGACCCTGAAGAATTTATTTCCTGCTGCCAGTACAACTGGCTATCAAACTGCATGCTTTTAGAATATAATATTGATAAAGATATTTATTTATACCCTCTACTTACAGCTCAGATTTTCCAATAATACTGGATTGATCCAAATGCTGACTCTTGTTTAAATTTCTACTAGTGTTTGGAAAAACAAAACTGAAAGCTTGTAGCAACTTTTTGAGGTAATCCTATTAATCAAGAGTGAAATAAATGTCAAGGCTATTTGGTTGCTAATAAAACTTACTACTAGGCAATACCAGAAATAAGTTTCATGTAACTAGGAAGATGTTTAAGATTGGTTTTAAGAAATAAAGACTTCCAGTAAAAGCACAAGAAATCTGAAGTGAACCTATCAGGCATTCACTGCAGTGAAGATTAGAATGTGACTCCATTATCATTAATTTTAAATGAAATAATTCCAGCAGGCGCTGTGAAAGGAGTCCAACCAGGGTCTGGGAGTTAATATAATACTGTGAAAGAAGTAAATTTCTCTTATTTTTGAAGATTTAAAATGGTTTTTTTCAGGCACAATATGTTTCCTTTCATGTGCCAGTATCTGTTAAATTCCTTTTATTGTCTACACCACACACACAAACACACATCAATGTTCTTTCCTAATGTTTTGTGCAGCTTTCCATTTTTATTGTTTTCCAATAAGTTTCATGTATTAGTGATGAAATAAATCATTCTTATTAAAGTGCCCAGATTCAAAGAAAGAATAGTTAGTACTGCTATAGATCATGGAATTCCAATTCACACAATTGAAAGGGTCATTAAGAGACAGAAAATAGGTGCTCAGGATTGGGGGGAAAGCTCCTCTGTAAACACTGCGCTATAGTGGTTGTTCAGCAACAGAACTTTAATGCATTAATATTAAATCTTGAAAGCATCTTGACCATAGATATGCAAGGCTTGCCAAAGAGCTATTCAGGAAAAAAGGAAAAAAGAAAGAAAAACTAAAAACTCAACAAGAAAGCAATGGAAAGAAAAAAAGACAAGAGCTGTTGACTGTTTAGATTCTATCTATTGTACTGTATTTGAACACATATTCTGAGCCTGGGATCACCTGCATTTTTATATTGGTGCAACACTACTGAAATATATCGTACTACTGATTTACAATAAAGTCAGGAAAAGAAGGAGCAGGTTTTCCCTGAGGCAAAAAGCTCATGCTACAATCTGACTTTGCACAGCAGAGATGATCAAAGAGAAATGTCTGGAAAAGAGGATAAAAAGGGAATGATGCTCACCTACTATCTGTATAGGAAAGAGGGAAAGGATTCTGTAATGTGATGAGGTTACGCCAAATCTTTCTGAGAGAGTTTTCAATGCAACATTATCAGAAGCACTAAGAAATACATTTAGACAGTGTTTCCAAATGGGAAGGAAGGCTTCTTAGGGATTTTGTCAGAATGTTCTATGGTAAAATTAAGACCCATGACTCATTCTCAGCAACATGAGAAAAAGTGAGTCAGACCATTAGTTCAATCAGTACACTATTATCTAATCCAGAGCTTTATAAGTCATGGTGGTTAGAGTGCAGTATTGCAGGCTACTTCTGCTATCTGCCAGCAATTTGGCAGTTCAAATCTTACCAGGCTCAAAATTGACTCAGTGTTCCATTCTTCCAAGGTGGGTAAAATGAGGACCCAAATTGTTGGGGGCAATATGCTGACTCTGTAAACAGCTTAGAGAGGCATGAAGGAATGGCAGTAATTCAACCCAGTTGGAAGGATGCCAGGAATGCAAATCACCAAAGTCAACAAAAATAAACTCACATTTGTTCCCAGTAGACATCACACTCAGCTTGCATCTCTTTTAAACTCTCTTCCCAGGTTTGCCTAATGAAGGGAATCAAGGCCCTTTCTTCCCCCGTAATCCATGCAACCTACATTGGTCTCTTCTCCATTCTTCCCTGTGTGCCCTTGGATGAAGAGGGGGTGGGCTTGGGTCTTCTTCTGAACTCCCTCTCCCTTGCTACCTCTTCCCTGCTCTGCTCAGCCAGACTTTGCCCTTTCCCAGTTTCCTCCACAGCCAACAGAGCCACGCTCCCACTCCCTGTCAGCTGTTTGTCTTCCTCCTCGGATTCAGACTCCAACAGGGGCATGACACAATCATTAAGCATTTTCACATAAGGTTTCCCATACACTCTACTCTCCCTTTCTCCACACAGCATTTTAAACACAGATTATTCCATGTACTTTCCCCTCTGGAGTAAAATAGTTACACTAGAGTTAGTCCTTAGTATTCATCTTGCTGAAAAGACTACTTATTTATTTCCCTCCACAGTTTGGTTTCTAATTGCATCAAACCCTCTGACAACCTGTGGGACTTACTGCGGTAACAGTGGAGAAGGAATTAGTGATTCAAACCAACCAGCGTTACAAACAACTATTGGGATCAGAAAAATCCAGCTGGTTCTTTTTTTGCTTCTTACACTGGCTTCAGTAATAAAGATTCTGCCGATGGATCATAGCTGGCAGTTTTGCTGCTGATGCATGAAGCAAAACAGTCCTCGGCTCATTCTCCTTAGCTGTGTCAGCTCCTGCAGGGCTAAGTGTACAAAACTATGACTTGAAGCAGCATATACTTTGTCCAAATCCTGACTCAGTTTCTTTTGCTTGTCCTACCTGATAAAATGGTCTACCAAACTAATGATTCCTGCTATTTGCAATCAGCTCAAAACATTCCCTCACCTCTGCCAGTTGCAGCCCCTAGTAGGAGGTAATGTTAAGTGACTACAAGAAATTTATTTAATTCTTAAATGAATCTTATTTTAAAAAAAATACTGTGTTGGTTGTCTGTTTTTTCTTAAGTTATAGGCTTATAATTAATGCATAACAGACAAGCCACAATATATGGTTTACAAAATGCAATGCCTGGTTTTCTAGATCATGCAAGGCTTAGGAAAATGGATAAACTAAATACGGTATTACAAAATACAGTGGAACCTCCAGTGACAACCATAATCCATTCCAAGTCTTTGGTTGCAACCCAATTTGGTCGTGACCAGAAGCAAGACTTTGTATGCATGCATGTACACCCCCCCAAAAAAAAAGGTGTGGAAGGGGAAATTGCCGTGGCAGGGAAAATCTTCACAGCTGTGTTTGATTGCCATCTGATGTGTTCACGACCAGAATCAAACGTTTAGTGGATTTTTTGGTTGGCACCTGACTTGGTTGTGGTCAGAAGCGCTCGTGACCCAAGGTTCTACTGTAGATACACACACACACACACACACACACACACACACAACTGGACATTTAATACATATTACTNCGCTCGTGACCCAAGGTTCTACTGTAGATACACACACACACACACACACACACACACACACAACTGGACATTTAATACATATTACTGTATTAAATGTAGCAACAATAACAAAACATTACGTTCCAAATAACAAGAACTTCTGTTTACTTTAGTTAGAGTTGTCAAAAAACAGCATTTCTCTTTGAATAATGAATGACATTACAGCAAACAAGGGCTTTTGCCTACATTACACAAATTATCTATTGTGAATATCAGATGCAGCTGCACAAGCATTGAACTTGAACTTCCAGTGCTTCTAAAAGCAAGCCACAGGGTCCCTCTGCTTAGAAGACTTCCAAAGAGAAAAATAGATCACAAGATGTATCCTGAGCAAGAAAACACCAGTGAATTTTGAAATTATTTCTTTCTGATCAGTTCCATCAATGTTACAATGGTTTGAATCAATCCATTTAGTCCTTTCTATTCAAGTATGAAGAAATGACACAATCTTTAAAAATGAGTATTATTTCTCTACAGTGGCAGACTGGATTATAGTTGTTAAATGTTCTCTTCTAGTTCCCCTCAACAGATTGAATTGTAAATAAATTTTGAATGAACCAGAGTTAATAAAATATATTAGACAGGAACTATAAACAAGTATAACATGGAAAGGGTGATAAAATGATACTGACTTGGAAAAGCAAGATTCCTCTGTGAGCTAACAGTTTTCCAGTTCTATTCTATTCTCATTCAGTTCTATTTTTTCCAAGATCTATGCGTTTTTACAGGTAAATAAGAACAGGTGTATATTAATATGCATGCATCATGAAAGTAATTATCAGACACTGACTACAATGTTACTGAAAAAGCAGCCATTTTCCCTTTAAATATTCCCAGTCACTTCTCCAGAAAGAGACAGGTGTGTATGTGTGACTCCTTTTTAAAGCAAAAAATGGCCATAGAATGAAAACAATATCACAAACATTTGTATAGAACATCAACAGTAGAACTCATTTAATTTCTCCTTTAATTTGGCATCTATTTTAAAATGTTTTTTTTAATTAACAGACAATTCTATTTGTTTTGCATCTTGAGACTATTATCTATGCATAAGTGCAGCATTTTCAGAACAGCTTTTGCAGAGGAACATTGGTAGAAAAGTATATTTGCACTGGCTGCCCTATAAGTGTTACATTGGATTAATGTTGGACTAAAATGGTACTAGACTGAATCACCAGTGGTCTTTTTATTAAGTCTTGTACTAAGGTTGTTGCAGTTGTCTGTTGAGACTTCATATTTTTTAAAAAACAAGAGTGTATAGAGAGGATTAAGTCAGTAGGGTTTTTATAATAAACTATGGGTTATTTTAATCTGTTTGCTGAATAAAGCACATAGTGGTTAAGTTTTAATGCTGGAAAAGAATTGTCTTACATGTCTTGTGGCAAAAACCATTTCAGAGATTGTCATCTCTACCTCTTAGTGCAGGAGAAGGGTGGTCAGTCCTCATCTATTAAGAAATCAGCATTAATTGTGAAATCCCTCCATCTTTGTATATTCTAATATATGAAAATACATTAATGCCTAATAATTCTCATATATTTTTGTTTTACTCAGAAATAAATGAATTGTTCAGGAAAGACAGTTAATTATGATTGCGTAACGCATGTCCAACAGTCATATAAATCATGAAGGAATGTTCAAGTTTCACAGTTTTAAAACATGGTTTATTAGAATAATATTTTGCCAAACAGAACTTAATGCTGGATCATTCATAAACTTATGAAGCATGCCTTTTTTCTGGAAATCAGTGCAGGAATTTTAAGGTACATGACCACAGAAGCTGATGCTTCAGAAAACTTCCAACTTTTCCAAAGTTCCCATAAACGGTTTGCCAGAAAAAGTGACTAAGTTTCTCATAAGCCTNTTTTTTTTTTTTTTTTGATGGTACAAAATAATACACTAACACAGACATACATGCAACTACCAGTGGGGCCAAAATGGGACCCAAGGATAGAGTTAAAGCTATTTCTGTCTGTTACAAGGCTAAAAAACATGATTAGATACACACATTCCGATAGTACCCTCAGTTTAAAACAGGAATTAACCATGCAACTATTTGTGGAAAATGAAAAATTATCTAAACAAAATAATTAGAAAATCATGTATTGTAGAAGGAAATGGAAACAGAGCATGAATGGAAAATTGTATTTTATTCAGTCCATTTTAAACAGTTTTTTCAGGTTATCTTGTTGAATAAGACAACATTTTTTCCTTTTTTTTAACTGAGAACAATGCAGTAACTGATACATCAATGCATCTCCGGTCCTTGATCTTGTGATAATCTATATCTTGTGGAAGAAATGGAAGAGATGCTTATTAAATTGGCAGAAAAATGGTTTTCTGTCACAAAACACCATATACATTTAAAATAAATAAGAAACAAACATCTAGTATAGTTTGTATAATCCAATTCTTCCTCTTTTGGAAGTGCCAGCCCTGTGTCATCACAAGCAAGTGACCCAACAACGCACAGTGTTTTGGGGCCTTTAGAGCTTTCTAAAACATTTGAAGCAAAATTAAAGTCCCCACAAGCTTTTGATATTGGCAGAAAAAGTGGACATACAAACAAGAGATGCTGCTATTCTCAGTATTTCTTTTGTCACTGTTATTGTTGCTGAGAGAGCAGCTAAAGAATGAATGTGTCAGATCTCAGGGGTAAGACAGAGAACTATAAGAAAGAGTAACATAAAGTAAAAGGTGAATTGCCTTCATCCAAAAGCCAGCCTGGAGAATAGGGAGAATCGAGGCCTCCACAGATGAGTGCTTTTAATTAAGAAAAGGGCTGAACGGCAAGGAGCTTATGCTAATGAGCATATTTTAATCAGCTTATTTTGAAAAAAGCAACATTTTGTAATTGTCAAAACAGGTCTGGAAAATGGTAATTATCAGTAATGAGTTAACAGGGAGGGGTGCTTCGGTGTGCCGAAATTAAGGACTGTTCCTGTCTTGACAGCTGCATATACAGGACAGAGGAGCTACTAGGCAAGAAAGAAAGCTTCAACCAATATGCTGGCAAATCACTGCTAGCTATAGCCAATAAGAGTTCACTTTTCCTAGACATTATCAATGCTCCTTTGATTTTTCTATCTTTGTTCCATCTCTCTGCCTCTGTCTGCTGTATCCAGGACTCAATCCAGCTTGGGTTGTGGATAAATAAAATACAGTTGTCAAGTATTGACCCTAGAGAAGACATTATTGAACTCTGGTAGCTGACATCCTTGGTTACTGTTGTTGTTATTGAAAACATGATTATTCCACTCAGCAAAATGACTTAAAATAATTAGGTAATTTCTATCTTTAGGATTAAATTGAAATGAAGTAAAGCACAAAGGAAGAAATTTGTTTGGTTATCGGCGCAGGCATGTATTCCCTACTGAGGACTTCACTTTGTTTTTAAATTTTAGACTCACTTTGTTTTTATAGATCTTCTGAATACCACACAAGGGCCCATCTGGTGACATTGACAAGAGAAGATATTTACCTATTTTTATTTTTTAAGTTTGGGAGAATATTCAAAGAACAATTATATAGTTATATAATTTAAATATCAAGGGGACTCTCCATTATTTTTATTTATTTATTTACTAAGGTAGCTTTTAAAAATTGTGGCTTTCTGGAGAAGGGAGAAACACATTGAAGATATATGAACTAAGGGTTGTTTAACCTCTCTGACATCATCATTCCGCATAGATGCCAAAATCAGTGCTCCATCTTTCTACCTTTATTGTGAGCCAGTTCCTAAAAAGGAAATAGGATTTCAAAGCATTGGCATGTGTTGACATAACTGAATGTAGCAAATGCCACTTTGTACAGTTCCTGATTTGCTGAAAAACAACAATACAACCCTGTGCCAAGTGTACAGTTCCATCTGTTCCTATAAGAGCTGCCATCATTTTTTGGAGAAATGTTCAATAATCTTTTTTTGCTAAATACTTAACAAGATAAAAATGAAATATGTTTTGAATGTGCTGTTCGATTATTGGTATGAAGTAAGAAAACAAAAGTAAGAGAAAGTTCACTAGACCCTCGAAGAAGTGAAGGCTGAGTATTTTAGTTTAGAGATTAAAATAATCTAATGCTGTGTCTCAAGCCATGTTATTTGGTTTCAGAACTGTTCGGATATTCTTGCCATGTATTTTTCTGGGAGTTTATTTTAGTATATATCCTACTCTCATCAGAGTTAGCAATGGAAGGCATGCTTGCATCAAACAAAATCTAGGCAGCCTTGGTGTTAGGAATGATAGGCACCTAACAGTTGGATTGGCAATATATAAACCAGGATAGTCATTTAATACTGTTTTACCTTTAAGAGAATGTTGTAATTGTGATTGGCTGAGGTTCCTCCAATGGCCATAAGATGGAGCCAGAAACCTGGTTTGTTCTTTTTTGCATTTTCTTTGCTTTTCTTTTGCCTTTTGCCTGATCTCATTCTGCTTGACTCTTGCAACTATTCTCAAACTCCATTTATTGAACTTTGTTCAAGATACTGGTAAAGAAAAGGACTTCATTTTTGGATTATCCCTGGATAATCCAATACTAACTGCTTTGATAATCCATACTAATGATTTGGACTGTTTGTTGGACTTTGTTTACCCATTTACAGGAAGTAAAACTTACATTTTACTATTCAGTGTATCTGTGTGCTGGTTGTGTGTTATTCATCACCACTCTCACTATGTTTCTCTGAGTGCACTCATTCTCCTAATGTGGAATACCTCAACACTGGTTATGGGCCCAGCCTCAGATAATTGAGAGTTAGTGTGAATACACAGTAGCATATAAATCTACTGTTTAATTGTGGGTTACTGACCTGGTAAAGATGGCATAAGATCCGTCAACAAGTCTATCACTGATAACCCGTTTGGATGGAACAAACTATGTTTCCTGGTCTCTGAAGTGCAGTCTATTTCTGCATATAGAAGGGTTATGGGTTGCAGTTCAGGATCCACTGGATGTAAATGCTTGGGATCCAGATAATGAGGATGATGCCAAAAAGTTAGCTGACTTTAAACAGAACAATGAACGAGCTCTTTGTATAATTAGACTAACACTGAGTAACCACCAGCTAATCCATATTCATGGAGAAGAGTCTGTTGCTAGGTGTTGGGAGAATTTGAAGATGATTTATGTTCGTGTAGGTGTAGGTGCACATATACATCTTACATGCAAACAGTTTAAAGCACGTCTTCTGGAAGGTGGAGATATGTTAGTTCATTTGAACTTTTCAGGAGCTACCTGAAAAAGAATTGATATTTTCAGAGTTGCATCAAGTTTACATCATTCTTTCCACATTGGATGAAAGTTATGATTATTATGTTTCTTCACTGGAAGTCCTACCTGGAGATAAATTGACATTGACTGACAAAGAACCTTTAGAAGTTGTTTTTTTGCTGACATAATTGGTCCTAAGACACCCAGTTTGGGAGGTGCCTGATATGTTTTGAGTATAATGGACCATTACTCATGGTAGGGTTTCTGCTATCTTATGAAAAATAAAACAGAAACATTCCAACATTTCTTTAACTGGCTATGATTTGCTAAGAGGAAAATGAGACATAGGGTAATACCTTAGTTACAGATAACGGGACTGAGTTTATTAACACTAGATTCCAAATGATGTTGAAATTGGCTGGTGTCGAGCATAAGCGTTCTGCCCCTTACAGGCCACAACATAACTTGAATATGGAACTAAGGGGGCAAACGTTACAAGCCATGGATCACACTATGTTATCCGATTCAGATTTGCCTGAAACACTGTGGGGTGAAGCCATAATGTGTACCAACTAAGTTTTAAATAATGTGATGAACACAACAACTAGTGAATTGCCATTCACTCGTTGGAATGGCCGAAAACCAAATTTTAGTTATCTACACAAATTTGGAGCTCCAGCATGGGTGCATATTCCCTCACAAGTAAGACTGAAAGGGCAACATAGAG
>BHFT01042815.1:0-13904 GCA_004320025.1 Laticauda laticaudata
TTTGGACTGTTTGTTGGACTTTGTTTACCCGTTTACAGGAAGTAAAACTTACATTTTACTATTCAGTGTATCTGTGCTGGTTGTGTGTTATTCATCACCACTCGCTCTATGTTTCCCTGAGTGCACTCATTCTCCTAACGGGAAATACCTCAACACTTGGCTTTCTACAAAATCTATCAAAAATTGCTTAATGAAGATATACAGTATAAAATTGCCCATGGACAGCAATTATAAACTTATATATATAAAACTTTATGTTAGAGAATCTGGGTCTAAGATTAAAAGCAGATTAATTTAGTTGATAGGCCTGATAAAATTACTGGACTACTTCACATTTAGGCCTGATGAAGATTCTAAATCTTGGCTTCAGAATAATCCTTCTTAAATTCAAGTACTGGTAGTAATCCAGCAAAATCTTGTTTACTGGATAGAGACCATCTTATTATTTTTCCTTGTATCCTGTTATTCTGATATTCTTTAAGGCTTGACAGCAGATTTTCATTTTTTTTTAAAAGAGAATTTAGCTTTTTAACTCAGGAAAAGTTTTATTGCCGAAGCTAAATTTATGGACTTATAAGCATGCTAGAGATTGTTATTGGTATATACATGACATTAAAACTATAAGGATTTGTATTACCTAATGTAATCAGTCTGTATAAGCTTCTGAATGGTGGCATGTCTTTTTTATTGTTATGTATTTTGAAGGAATGAAAATGGTCTGTTATTCATTCTTTAGCCAAATTTTAAATTTTGCCTTTTATGCTAGCCAGTAAAAATGTCATATAATCCACCATTTCCCTGCCCTGGCAATCATTACTCTGAAAACATCTCATAATTCCAATATGGTAGAAAGACGGGTTTAAAAATACTTGTGTTTATATTTTTTTGAAAAGAACAAATATCTCATGCATATTTAATCATCAGCATAACAATCTCTGAAAATATAATTTAATGGATGATATTGGGCTTTGCAGAAGAAAGGATAGAAGGAGTCTGACACCTCAGATAGAACACAGAAAAATTTGATGAAAGTAATCTTTGGGAAGGCAATGGATTTGAGAATAGCCCCACATCTTAAAGAAATATAGAAAACATAATGAATAAGAAACAGCATGAGTCTTATTAGGGAAGAAATCTTGTTAGTCTTCCTCATCCTCTGTTGAAAATAGGCATACATGTTAATTAAGAGCCAGGATCACTTGGTACCTGCCAAACTTCTCTACTTTACAGGAGCCTGGTCCCTGTGGCTGATGATCCTTATTTATTGTCAGTACTGTAATCTGTCCTCTTTATTTGTTAAAGTTATAGTGTTCCATTAATTTTTTTTGTAAGGGGTTCTGTAGATTGGTGCCAGGAGATTAGGGCAAACAAATGGTAGCAATCTAATGGTGAAGAAGAGGTATTTAATAAAAATTAAAATTTTATTCTAGATGACATTTCTTAGAAATTAAGTTTGGCTTGTAATAGGGTCAATATTTTAATAATTAAAAATCATCCTTTGAATGCAGAGGAATTTCTCTGAAAGTAAAACATAAAAAACGGAAGCAGAAATCTTTTATAATATCAAGCCTCCATAATGTTTGAGAATGGCTTGAATTCTTATATCACATGTGAGTGCTGCTGTGGACATTGTACTGATTTAATTGAAGAAAAAATGTAGCATTTTATCCTAGCATAGCCTAGATCAGGAGTCTTCAAACTTGACAGCTTTAAGATTTGTGGACTTCAACTCCCAGAATTCGTCCTCCAGTCATGATAGCTCAGGAATTCTGGGAGTTGAAGCCCACAAGTCTTAAACTTGCCAAGTTTGAAAACCTTTGGCCTAGATAATTTTAATAAATTCAAATTTTTTTTCCAGGGTAAAGAGATGACAAGATACATTTCAGTTTCGTATTTCAATTTATTATTCACCCTCCCTTTTTTTTTAAAGACAGAAGAATGATGCAACAAATTTTGCTTCCCCTCCTAGACATGCAGGGACATGTCAGGTGATCCACCTCAGTGGAACTCTACTTAGACTTATGGCTTCAAACTAATTCCTACCATGATTTTATTCTTCAACTATTTCCCATTCTGTTTCCTGAGCACTTGTGTGAGCTGCAGACTACGGGGTTCACTCACTGCCTGAAAGGTACATTGGCCTTTGTCTCTACAGGGAACAACTCATATCATCTGTCATAATAAATTTGGGCATAGAGAGTAAACAGTCTCTATAAAGCACTCTGCAGCTGGGCTCTCACTTCATCTCCAAACTGTCATTGTTTCAGGCAGTTGTGGAAATTCAGTCAGCATAGCCATCATTATCTATCTACTTCTCCCTTTTAGCTAGCATAAAATACTGTTTCTATATTTGTCAAAAAAACCCTGCACCATTCTAACTTTAATTCCACATTCTATTCTTATTTTTCTAAAGGGGTTGTCATAGATGTAAACAGGATGATGTTAATTAAATATTGATTCAAATCTCTATTTTATTATTTGCTTAATGAGCAAAACAGACAACATGTTATTCCTAGAGTTCTTACTAAATGACAAATGACCAAGTTCAAATTATTCTACTTTGGACACATGGTGGAAATAAAGATCTAGCTTTCTAGAAAAGGTTCTAATGCTGAGATATGTGAAGGAAAGAGAAGACAGCAGCAAGATAGATTGATTCACGTAGAACAGCAATAATTTCAACCCTGAAAAACCTGAAAGACTAGGTTAGTATAGATTGTAATAGATAAAATCTATTTGTGTGGTCACTAAGAATCAGTACCAGTTCAATGGCACAAAGTCAATGATTATTAAATACCATAGTACAGCAATGAAATAATTGAGTTAGATAAGTATGTGTCTTCCAGAGCTCTTTGATTCCACTAATTCCTTAATTCAAATTAGTATGGATAGCTCCAGATTAAAAAAATGTCATACTATGCCATAGTTCCAATATAATTTCAGCAAGTTAAAATGCAAGCCATCCAAAGTATACTCACTCACAAATTGTCCACAACGGGCAAAACTATCATAAACCAATCATGCTTGCTTGATTACATGCACACATCATATATATTCCCATTGTAAAGTTCAAAACTAACAGTTAAACACAACAATTTGAAAATTGTTTTCAACTGAGCAAGGAAATGGCACTTTCAAAGCCACAATTCTAGAAACAATCATCAGAGTAATAGCAGGGCTTTTCCCCCAATTCTTTCTTCTTCACAGGATCAAGGTAAGTGTTTTTTTTAAATCATCACTTATGAAAGTGGTTAAGCTTTCCCCATTGAATGCTTGCCCATTCAGTGATAGCCCTGATGCTGTATAACAGGGGATTCTGTGTAAGTCAATACAAGATTACATCATGGTCTCAGTATGTACACTGACTAATGTAAAAGCTCTTGTTTCTGAATTACTATCACTCCCCAAGGAAAATGTGACAATAGTGAGCAGGCTTAGTAGATTCGTATGTACAACATTCATGTTTATCATCTCTTAAAAGGGCCTTTGTATAATTCTCATTCTTAACAGTCAAGGCTGAAATGGAAATTTTTAGTACATCTTGGCAGGCTTGAAAAGTGATTAGTTAATGGATGAAGCTATTTATCCATGTAGTAAAGGGTTGGGGACATTGAAAATATTCACCTTAGCACACAAATCTTCACAGCTCATGAAATTTCAAGGGACTGGTCCATAATAATTTATTTGCCCAATGCTGTGGCAAGGGATGACCTCTGGCATTTCTTGAAAGGTAAAGGAAAGGTAATCACTTTTTCTTCCCATCAGTCTTTAATTGGGATTTTTTTTCTTCCCTGGAAGAAGCAGATTTTTTGAGACTTTTCTTCTTTTTCTTCTTCTTTTGGAGTGGGATATTCACTCCTGAGAATTGATGAACTACCAATGCTTCAGAACTAAAAGAAACTATAGCTGAACCAAAATGGGAGAGCAATCATGTGCTTAATAAATGTAGTCATGGATGACTAACAGAGAATGGAATCAAGTATGTTACTGGTACACTTCTTGTATGAGAGTATATTGCAGCTGGACATTTATTGCAGCATTTCCAACATAATTTGCAACATTAAATGTTCAATAAAACAGTTGCTATATATGATAGAGTTAATGGCACAATGTAGACCTTTTACTGTTAGATTGATATAAAGCCACTCCATGAGAAAGAAAGAGGGCCATTCTACAATATAAACAGGAACAACAAACTGTAGGTTTTACAATACTGTAGACAAAATGTGTACAAAAGAAAGGAAGTAGGAAAGGAGATTCAATCATTACAATATTGTGAGTAGTTCAAAACCTTAAGAATTACCTGCAATCAAAATATCTCAGGTAATCAGTAAAATTACATTTTTTTAGAAATAAAATATATTTTCAGGAAGAGAGTGCATTACTCCACAAAAGTCTCTATTATAGACATAATAAGGAAATGATGTTTAGGAATGGTTGCTTGCATCTTGGAATTAAAATATAGTTTAATAATATTATAAAGAGAAGCAAGTTCCATGAAGAGGTGGTATTCAGCAGGTTCTGACCAGTTCTGGAGAACCAGGAGCAGAAATTTTGAATAGCTCAGAGAACCGGCAAATACCACCTCTGACTTGAGATTTTACAGTATCCTTTTCCTGCCATGCCCACCAAACCACGCCCACAGAATTGGTAGGAAAAAATTTGAATCCCACCACTGGTTACTTTCTCTTCTGGTGAGGATAACAGCACTTGGAAGCAATCATTTTGATTCATCACAGTTTAATCTAACAGATTGTGGCTAATCTTAATTATGGTTGTCTTGAGGCAAACTCAATGCAAACCATGCTTTATGATTGTGTTCAACAGTTTATGGTTACAATTCGTATTATGCTCAAATCTCAAATTCTGACTAAAATCTGGTCAATAAAAAATAGACATGAATGTAGTTCTTTTCATTTTAGCTAGGTTGGAGTAATGAGCAATAAACACATGCAATAAATACTTAGGAGGACATTAACAGTGATAAAATTAATAATCATGATGATTCTTAAAGTTATCAGATACTAAATATATTTGTTTCTGTATATTATCTCAATCCTTAGAATTGCATAAAGGTAGGTTAATATCTTTATTCAAAACTCATAGAAAGGGGCTAGGACAAAAATATTTATTATAAGATGTCTCACTCCCCCCCTTCTCCCTCCCTCCCTCGATCATCTCTATCTTTAACCCTATCTATACATCTGTCATCAATCCATCCACTCATATTTATAGCTACCCTATCTTACAAAACATGATCTTGGGGAGCATGAAATAAAAACATATAAACAGCAATATAAAATCAATAAACAATTAACAATGTTAATATGATTATAAACCAAAGAGATAGCAACAGATAATAATAATAATGGAGCCATCTCAGCAAAATTATTTCATAAAACAGAAGCACATTAAATCCTGAATATTTTTACATTAATGCACAGAGTTAGCATTAAGTTTCCCTGTGCGGCTTCTGTCTTTATTTGTGGTAAACTATTATCTAATATTATAAAAGTTTCTATATCCTTTGCAGAACAGACTTTATAGATTAAGGATTTAACCCATTATCAATTTTTAGGCCTCAAAACAGAATTTGTTGATATAGATATAAAAAGCAATTTGCTTATAGATTTCTCTTTTAGATTCAGTCTTATATAGAAAACCAAGAGTCTATGGATGGCTAATGATTACAACCCAAAAAAGTCTATAACTACTAAACCTGGATCAGCTGGAATAAAAATGCTTGAAGACATTTTTCTATCACAATTATTAGTTCAACATAAACTCCTAGATGCCAATATATTTTTTGCACTGCACTACTTTAATATGTGTAGTTTGAATGCATTTTTGTTACATGTTCTGTTTTTGCAAATAAAATTGAATGAATGCAACTGAATGGTGTAGTTCAGTTTATACAATATAAAACTAGAAACTCTTTCAATAACTCACATGAGAGGCAAAAGGCTCAAGTTGTTTTTGCTGAGCCTTGCACTGTAAGGATGGGGAAAAAGTTGTTTGTTATTTTTATATTTGCCATCAGACGGTGCCATGCTCTGTCAAGCCTAGAGGCTTAAATACCAAAGTTTGAAGGAGAAAATAAATCCATCTAGTCTTTGAATATGTTTGATGTCTGCATAAGCATAAATGCTGGATTCAGGTCTGCTGCAAAAAAGTGTTTGCTTTAAATGTTTATTTCCAAAGACTGAGAGCTGAGCTAAGACAACAAATGCTTTACAATTAGAAATAGAAAAATGTTGTGTAGTATGAGTGTGTGTGTGTGTGTGTGTGTATCAGTGGTGGCATTTTTTTTTTTTTACTACTGGTTCTGTGGGCATGGCTNTTTTTTTTTTTTTTACTACTGGTTCTGTGGGCATGGCTTGGTGGGCATGGCAGGGCAAGGATACTGTAAAATCTCCAGTCAGATGTGGTATTTCCTGGTTCTCCGAACTACTTAAAATTTCTACTACTGGTTCTTCAGAAATGGTTTGAACCTGCTGAATACCACCTCTAATCTGTCTGTCTGTCTGTCTATCATCTATCTATATTGCATGAGACATATTATCTTCTGAATCATAACAGTGGGATGAGAATGGGAATACTCACATAACTAGCCCACAGATGATCCACACAATGTGCTAAGACAATTGTTCAGCTTCCATATTCATAAGTTATCTAACTCTATTTTCTCCTCGTTGAGAGTATTCCACAAAACCAGATATTTTAGTAAACTATCTCACTGATGGATAATTTTATTGCACATATTGTATACCATTTTAGCCATATAGGCAATGTATAGAAATATAAAAAGCAATACATTTATTAATGTTCTCTACTTGCAGCATGAATACTAATATGCAGTAGCAACAGGAGAGTAAAACCCTCTGCTGAACTTACTGTCTACCAATACCAAATCTTGCATGAGGGCCAAATTATTTTCTTGCCAAACAAGCAAAATTACTGGTCCTGCTGCAAGAAGTCCTTAAAAATGATAGCAAGTGCTCCAGCCAAATGTAGAGTGTCTCATTCACTGTTTCTCTTCAAAAAGTTCTGCTTAGAATAGAAATCCTTTCCAGATGGAGGACCATATCATTTACTCTAGCATGTCACTCAATCACCACATATAAAAATTCTTCCTGGAAAAATCTGTGCATATTAAGCCATTGTTAACAAAACAGTTATGGAAAATGACAAAAGTATTTGTGTTTTGTATTCCAACAGTGTAGCATTGGACACAGAAACCATTCAGTGCATAACTATAGATAAGGATTTATAGATGCTATAAACAGGGGTACCAATACTATTGTTTATAAGCAGAATAATTGAGAGATAGGATTTTCATGTTGCTGTACAAACACATACATACATTAAATTGGGGCTGAAAAGTAGGGATACCCTTTCTCTCTGTATTCACACAAGTTGAATCAAATTTTGGTAACAAAATTTAATTGCTAGATGTAATGCTAAATGAATAAACCCTATTTATGCTTTACCGTGATAATTGTTCCACAATACATGAAAATTACAAAACATTGTGGTGCATTTTGACAAATATAACCATGATGTGTGACTCCAACCGATGAAGTCAATAATATCTGACATGGGTGTATTCTTCAAGTCTTATCACTTAAGCCAGGGGTCTCAAAACTTGGCAACTTTAAGACTTGTGGACTTCAACTCCTCGAATTATGCTGGCTGGAGAATTCTGAGAGTTGAAGTCTGTTCTGTATGGAACTTGGTAGGTTCCAAGTCCCTTGTTCTGATTGGCTGAAAAGGCCACTTGCGGATTGGTTGATTAAGAACCAATCCGGGAAGCCACCAAACAGTGGGAATAGTTAAATGAGCGTCATTAGCCACAAGCTGCAGGCAAGCCACTATATAAAGGGCTGCCGTGGCTTGGGCTATGTTCCGTATCTTTTGCCTTGCGAGTTTAGTTGTTGTAATAGTTGTTTGGAACCCGGTCTCATGCGCTTCTTTCCAGACGGAACACTGGTGACGAAGGTGGGATTGTCGTAGAAGGTGAGACTGAAGCACGAGGTGATCTGAACCGAGCGAGAGAGATGGCCGGTAACAACGTGCTGCCCGCACCATTCAATCCTGATGAGGAGGATTGTTGGGCATTGGTATCGATCGCTTTCTTAATGTTCTTTAGAAAGCACGAATTGAAAGAAATCTCAGCACCAAAGGAATGGGGCTGTCTTCCTAACTAACATTGCGGACCGGCCATTCTTTAAAATGGCGAAGGCGCTGGCGAAACCAGAGAAATTCAAAACAGAGTGTACCTGGTCCCAACCTGAACCGAATGCTTCGACACACACGCACCGGTGGTTCGAATTTAATCAAAAGAAAAAAAAAACATCGAATTCTATAATAGTGGAGTCTAAAAGGGAAGATGAAAACTACAGAGATTTTGTAGCAAGCCCTTGAGTACACATCAGAGAGCTGTGAGTCTCATGAATATAGACAGAGCCATAGGGGACGCGAGGTTCCTCGGCCATAAGGACACTTACCCTTTAGAGCAAATCCCTGAATAAGGCAAATACATAGACATTGGCCGAGAGCCATTACAGAGCAACCGCCGCCAAAGCAGCAAGAGAAGTCAGCAGTCCACCATGCATGCAATATGAACGCAAATCCAGAAAATGCAACCACACAGGCAGTAAGAAGGCAGAGGAGAAAGAAACGCCCAACAGTGACAGCCCTCTACAAAAGTACACGAAACCCAGAGTGATACAAGTGTACTGACGAAGAATCCATAGACTCCATTCAGATAAAAGTCATGAAAAGAGGAGAAATCGGCAGAGTTTCAAATGTCGCGGCTGCGAGGAAATCATCCCGCAACCTGAATGTCAGGTTCCTTTGACACAATATTCTGGATTTAATAAGGGGGCACATCGCATGAAAGGGTCTTGCGCAACAAAGGAGCTATATAGTTCCAATAAAGAACGCAGCAGCACCCACACACCCCCAGACATGAAAGAAAGACAAGCCGGCAGTAGATGAACCGTAACAACGAAGAACCGAGGTTGCAGGGAAGAAACGCATCAGACAGTCACAATGTGCAAATGCCAAGTGGCGGAGAGTGGAAAGAAGTTCAAGATTAAGAGGTGAGATCGAGGAAGACTCTGTGAATGGAGTCAAGCACTAGTTCTATCTGTGTATCCTCTGGAAACCATCTAGCACTCGTGATACCCGAAATTAAACAGAGGAACAGAAACAAAGACTGTGCTAAAAAGACTATCAGGGAAATTGAAATTCCAGTTGGTAGGCCTGGGACATTTTCTAAGTCCAAATTTAAAAACCATGCACAAATCTGCCTGCTGACCATCATCAACCGTTGACACCCAAGCATGTTAGGGATTGAAATGGTTCGCTGCCCCTGGAATCGGGATGACCTTGGGATTCAACCGCATCATGTACAAACAACTGGGAGGAGAGCGCTGTCCAAGAATTCCAACACCCTTTTTCGACGGACTTCTTAGGCCAAGTACAAGGAGACCCAATTTCATTTGACCTACGACCGTGAAAATAGCGCCCCATCCGGTTTAAAGCCAGTACGCGTCCCATTCATCTTTAAAATTAAAAATTGACAAGCAATGAATAAAATTTAATAAGTCAGGGGATTAGCAGCCAATCGAGTTATGCCAGGTGGGGAAACCTCTCTCGTCAAACCATGAAGCCGGATGGTCAGGTGTGCATCTGCGGAGCAACTATAGGATCCTGACCATGGCGCTCCAAAACCATAAGCGCGATATCAGTCCCAGTAGATGGCAACTTTACTGCACTCTGCGTAGGTGGGAGATAAATTTTTTTGCGAAGCTTGCCTTAGCACAGGCCTATCAAACAACCTACTCTCATGTGGATCCCATTACCGCGAGGCGCAGACTATTGTAAAACATTAGGAGCGGGCATTCACAAGTGTATCCGCCCAATCGGTGTTAGTGTCACCCAAGGCAGGTTTCCAAAGTTCATTGAAATGCCTGACTCAACAGAAATCAAGGTTGTCCTCCCCTAACTTCGACGATGTATGGCTCAGCAAAAAATCCAACACCAGCTAGAGACCAGATTAGAAGGAAGTCTTAACAAGGTTTTTAGGAAATCAGGCCTCAAAAGTAAAAAGTGGAAAAGTGTGAATTAGCCACGTAACTGGTTGAATTTTTGGGCTATTTATATCAATGAACAGGGCTTACAGCCCCACCCCCAAAAAAGTGAAGCTATCAAATGACGCCGTCCTAGCCGCAGGAACAAAAACTGACCTTACCAAGTGCATTCCAGGCTTCATCAAAATTTTTACATGTTCCTGCCCCATAAGGCAACCAATAGCAGAAACCCTACATTCGACTGCTAGATAAAAACACACACTTGGACAATGGGGCCAACCTGGAAAAGGTCCTTCCCAAAGTTATCAGGGCCTATTAATTGTCGAGACAGACCGTTCTCATTCCATTTAGCCAAGTAACCTGCGTTATGACGTATGTTGCTGCCTATTGAGTCCGAGCGCCATCTTTGCCGATGAGTCCTGACGCCACTAGCCACATGTACAAGGCAGCAGCAGGCACCGTTGCTCTTTTACCAGATGCTCTCCAAGTTGAACTGCAAATTACACGTCTAACTAGATAGAGAAGGCCTTGCATCAATTCAACGGTAGTCAAAAGATTCCATGAGTAGCCTTGTCAAGAAATAACTTTTTCTATAGATAACTGATCACAAGCCCTTTTGGAATCCCTAGTCAGGTCAAACAATCCAACCCGAACATTCTGTCACGAATGAGAGTTGGTCCGAATTCTCGCTGCCTACTCCTACAGACTGTTGCGACCGCCAGCAAAAGCCATCACACAATTTCTATGCCCTGAGCCATTCCACTGCCCATCACAGAAATGACTCCTGCTCCAACACCTCCACATTTCGTCTTTGAGACCTAACAAATAGCTACCACCTGACGCAGCCGATCGGTGCGAGGAAACCATCATAGCAAAGACCTACTTGACAGGCAATATTAAACTGGTAGGTAAAGGTTTGGCCGGAGGAAACAAACACTTGAACTTTTTCAACCATTCCGGTACCAGATCAGACTGAGCTGGTCTATGAGATAAGTGGTGCATTGTTATGGGTGGAGCCGGTGGTGTTTTCCGAGAAGTCCTCCAGGAAGACGTGCTGGGAATGTTGCATCGAGGACAACCCGGCAATAAGTCCAAAATGGAAAGCCCTGGCCAGGTTTTATAGTCTTGGTGGCCAGGTACTGGACGTAATAGACATACATACAGTGGTTGCAACATTGCCTATGACTGTCAAAATCGAGGCCTACCCCCACAAGCACCAATTAAGAGACTTGGAAATCTCCCGGGGTCCATTAGTCTACTCTGAGACCATATGACTTCGCTGGGCACAGACGAAGGGAAGCACTTTTTTAATAGTGGTTGATGGCCATACTCGACCTGGTGGGAGTCATCTCAATAGGCTTCTCCACAACGACACCCGAAGCTGTCATGTAAACAAAGAAAAACAACTATCTGTGACACATGGGCTTACCTGATGTATGGTTTCAGCAATAATGGCCCAATGCTGACAGCCTTGCAATTCGAACAATATCTGGCTACCCAGTGGGTTATCCACATTGCCTTAACTGCGCAGGCCCATTGTCTGTTGAACGGCAGGGCTGAAGCATTGGGTTTGGTTACACTAAAAGAGGGCCTAGACAGAATGACAAGGAGGACGTGCAGGACAAGATAAAAACGACTACTAACCTTGCAGCATTATTACCCTAGCAGAAACATAAAGCCAGCAGAACTTACTATGGTAGGAAAAACTACACTTCTACCTGGACAGATTGAACCACTTACACCTGGGACCCCGATTCTCCAGCAAGTAATTACTTACGTTTGAAATCTGTGAGACTGGTCTATGCCAAAAACATCACTGGGGACCCATTTTGGGCTTCCAGGCACATCACCAAAATCACAGGCCGCGGTACCTACTGACGAATTTTAGACGACGGAGGGAATGGAAGCAGCAACATAGACGCAGCTTCATTCCCCAATGCTTGAACGAAAAAACACCACAGAATCAAAATAAATACCGACTGTATAAAAACAAACCAAGGAGGGGAGGAAGTACAAATAATTATAAGAAATGAGAGACAAACTTTCCATACAGACAACAAAATGTGCGAAAAAGACATTAACCAACAAAAGAGCACTCACGGTTAGAATGAACCAGGAAGAAGTCCTGGAGTAGGAGAGCAAAGTGGGCCTATCCTGGAGGAGGCGCCAGGCCAAGTCACCAACAAGTAAAACCAGGAGGGAGCGGGGAGCCATATCACTTTGCACGAGAAACTAGGTGGGAGCTGCAAAGGCTGACTACCCTTCCAGGACGGTTCACATGGAGTCAGGACGGGAGACAGCAGCGATTACCGTCCGACCGCTAGAGACACGCCGAGAACTTGAGATGCGCAGGTCAACTTAGGGACTAGAAAAAGCACCACCTACTGCGTGACTACGTAAACCACGTTGGACTAAACTAAAGGGGGAGGGCAGTGTTCGTTGGACTTTGGTAAAGTTCCAAGTTCCCTCGTTCTGATTGGCTGAATTTTGGATTGGTGTGATAGATACCATCGGGGAAGTCGCCAAAATGGTTTAGGGAAAACAGTTAAAATGAGTGTCAATCGAGCCACAAGCACGGCAAAAAGCCGCCGTTATATAAAGGATCGCGCTGTGCGCCTGCTCGGTCTTCCGCCGGCTGTGGTTCTCTCGTTCTATGTCCTCTTTGGGACATTGTGTGTGTGTGTTTAAAGAGTGATGAATGATCAGTTCTGTTTGTGTTGCCGAAGCTCTCGCACGTCTAGCTTATCTCGCCCCTTCTGTTACGGCGCGAAGATTTCGCAGAGTAGGAAACTGCTCGCAGTCCTCTGCTCGTTGCCCACTTGTCTTTGGGTAAGATCTCCTTATCGTGGGTGTTGATGGTTTTCTGAGCTGGCGCTTCGTGTGGTGTACACGTACCTTCCAAGAGAGAACGCGCCACTTCAGGCCTATGATCGTATTCCTACTTCTCATAGATGCCTCTTACTTATTGCCATACTATGCTGACGGTATATTGCATCTAATCAGTGTTGTGTGGTGCTCTTTTTGTCTTTGAGGTATAATTTGTGCGCTCTAATTTCTGTCGATCAGTCTTGTTTGTTACGTTGCCTTATGATAAGTTTATTTGTTTTCTCTCCCCACTAGGTATTTAACCTATATTTCCTCAGCTAGTACTATACTCCCTCTTGGTTTGATTTATTTTAATGAGTTTTTGGGTTTTTTTGAATTGCTCCGCATAAAGAAATTATTTCATTTAATTGTTTATTCTTATATAATGGTTTGTACCTTTCTTGTCGTTTATGTTTTTGTTTCAAGATTGCGGGGAAAGTGGGAAGATTTTTGTTTTAAGTTTTGAACATTCCCTGTGCTGTGCGTTTTGCATTATACTCACCGTTTCCGATTCCTGAGTTTAGAATGAAAATTTACATTTTCAGTAGTAAATTAATAATGTGAGTTTGTGCGGTCCTGGTGATTTGACAGTGTTTGAGACTTGAGTGAGTAATCTTGTGTATCCTAATAATAAATACGCTAAGTCCCCAGTGAGGTTTTAGGCATAGACCAGTGTCGACGATTTTCAAAACTTAAGGTATTTGCTGGAAGGAATCGATATTTAAGGGCTTTCACATACGTATGTAAGTGTCATCAATGTGGCAAGTGTCAAGAATTATAATCGGATTCTATCATTACGAATTTTTAGGAAATTACTCTTCAATTTCTAGTTAAAAGTTGACAAAAATTATTATTGAAAATACACAACACATCAGTTTGGAAGTGAATTTAGATTGGGGTTCCTGTAGTGTGGTATCCAGTACATTTTTCCAATGCTTCTGA
>BHFT01042817.1:0-12999 GCA_004320025.1 Laticauda laticaudata
GAGGAAGCCGCACAAGGATGAGGTGGGCTGAGTGGCTGAGAGAGAACAACTATTATGGCGGAGGACACCGGATGTAAGGGACAACCAAGCGGAAGCAGGGCTTGCTCTGGAGAGAGAGGGCGGAGAGTTTCTGGGCTACATATCAGATGTGTTCCTGCGGCTGGTGAAAGCACATGCACACCTGTACGGGAAGGTGACTCAAAAAATTGGCCAGGCCATGGTTAGCTGACGGACAGAAGAGAACTATGTCATGGCCAAAGTTAGCTTGCTGGAGGGTGAGGTCCGCCACCTAGAGGAGCACCAGGAGACTAAAACTCTCTACCCTTCTCTCTCCGAGCCTGCTGGAGCCAGTCCTCTGGCAGCCGAGAAGTCAGGTCCTTCTCCAATTGGAGGTATCTGTGGAGCGTGGCCACGGCGGAAGAACCCCGGCAGGTTGTGGAAAGCATGGTGGAGAGTGAGGAGGACTCCCTGGTGGCTGGTGGAAGAAAGGAGACATCGAGCTACACAAGCCCGCTGCGAGCCGCATCCACTCCACACTTTGCCTCCATCAGTAAGGAGAGAGCCAGCCGAGGAGGGGCAGAGCACAAGGTCCTGGTGGAGATTTTCAGGGAACACCATCCCGCACCAGCATAGGTCTCCTCTCTCAGCTGGTCCCACCGAATCCCATCCTCCTCCAACCGCAAGCCCTTCCTCAATTATGGTCATGTCAGGACCTCAAGGAGATGGGCGGAATCCCCCAGTACAGGTGGTGAAGGGAAGGATCACCACGCTGCTAATAACAACCCTCCAGACGCAGAGGAACCTGCTTCACCAGTCCAGGTCTGCTCCTCCACCGCAGGTTGTCCCCCCATCAAGGCTCCACAGCCCCTTACTAACAGGGTACAGCTACACGGAGGGTCAGCAGCACAGACAGCAGCCCTTCCAAATGCAGGCACAGAGTCATCGGCGACACCGTTGCCACCAGTTCCAATGATTGTCCATCGATGCAACTACGACATAATTGGCCACCCCACGACAGCGGATGCCAGCCACGGAATGGTGCCAGCATGCCATCCTCGCCTGATGCAGACCAGGCAGCCCCATCACTGCTCCTTCCCCATCCCACGCCAAGCCAAGGCCTCAAAGTACATCTGTCTCTGGACTTGGGGCTGACCCACATGGATGGCGAAGGAACCTCTCAGCATCAGGGGCTGAGTCCAGCCTTTGTCCGACACCTTCTCAGACACACCGTCCCTGTTGTCCTCTCGGGCCAGGCACTCCAACACTCAGACAGCACTGCAGCAGCACCACCTCCACAGCACCTGCACCCTAACACTTAGACTGGCACACACCTCAGTGACAAGAGGAGTGCGCAGAGACTGGCTTGCTGGATATTTGTGGCTTATTTGGACAACTTGACCTTGGGTCATGTTTATTTTACAGCTTGTTATTAATAAAGTTTTATCTTTTTGCTTTACAAGTCACTTGCTTATTAATTTTTTTCAATAAAGTCTGGGTGGAAACTTTAGAATGGTTTAGCCTTTGCATGCTTGGTGGGATGGGGTTAAGATAGCAGTGGGATGGGCAAGTGATACTTTGGGATGGTTAAGATAGCTGTGGATGGGAAGGGATACCTGTTTGGATGGGCAGGGATACCTCTTTGGATGCTTTAAGATAGCTTGTGGGAATGGGAAGGGAATACCTTTCGGATTGGTTAAGATAGCTGGTGGGGATGGACAGGGATACGCTGTGGGGATGGGCGAGGGATAACCTGTGGGCCTGGGAAGGGATACCTTTGGGATGGGGTTAGATAGATGTGGGATGGGCAGGGGATTACGTTTGGGATGGGTTTAAGATAGCTTTGTGGGATGGGAAGCGGATACTTTTGGGATGGGTTAAGATAGCTTGGGGATGGGAAGAGATAACCTGTGGGAATGGGAAAGGATACCTGTGGGATGGGCAGGGATACCTGGTGGGATGGAGTTACAGATGCTGTAGGATAGGAAGGGTACCTGTGGGATGGGAAGGGATACTGTGGGATCAGGAAGGGATACTTTGGGATGGTTAAGATTAGATGTGGGATGGGAGCAGGGATACTGTGGGATGGGTTAAGAAAAATAGCTGTGGGTGGTAAGGGATACTTTGGATGGGTTAGGGGGGGGGAAGATAGCTGTGGGATGGGAACGAGATGACTGTGGGTGGGAAAGGATACTGTGGGATGGGCAGGGTATACCTGTGGGATGGGTTAAGAATTAGTGTGGGGATAGGAAGGGATACCTTGTGGGATGGAAGGGATACCTGTTGGGAGGGCAGGGATACCTATGGGATGGGTAAGAGTTGTGGGCATAGATAAACTCCAGTGCAAGCATAGTGGGACTGTATGGTCACACCCTCCCCGGGTGCCACCCCTATGGCCCTTCATTATCAATTACAATGTAAGCATTGATCCACAGATGTAACATAAACACAACTCTTTTTTAATGCCCTGTTCATTTAAGGAACTGCCCAACATACACTGGGCCAATCTCCCTCAGTGTGATGAGACAGTGCTTGAAGGAACCACCCATTTAGCATCTACAATCCTGTCTGCCACTCAACCGCTCCAGCTGGGGAGTTGCACTTTTCAGTGTCAGGAGGTTGCGCTGCTTTTCTTCACCTCACGTGAGGCTCTGTTGGGGCTTGCACATCTCAGTGTCGATCAGGTGTTGCCCTTGCCTCCATTCCCAGCTCCACTGTCCCATTGCCATGTTGGAGGTCCAGCCGAGCCTGTTTCTGCAAGACTGGGTAAGCGGGTGCGCATGAGAATTGTGTCAGGAATGCAGCAAGCTTCCACGATCCCTCCTCATGGTCTCTGGGTGAAGTTGCTGCATGTTGGGTGAGAAGTACTGGAACCTGTTGGCCAGGATGCCAAAGGCGTTCTCCACCCATCTTCTGTGGACCAGCCTTGTAGGAAGATCCTGCTCTCTCACGGAATTGAAGTATTTGCAGGTGTACGGGCTTCAGACGGTAGGTTTGTTGAGGGAGAAGGCATCAAATCCCCCACGATGAAAGTAGGGCACATTCTTGCGTGTCGTTGGGCAGTGGTCTGGATCTGGGAAGGCCCAGCCATGAGGTTGCTTTCCAGCCCCTCCCCTTGAAGGTGCTGGCGTTGTATACCTGGCAACTGAAACCTGAGCCGTTGCCTGAAAGCAATCGATGTACATGAATTTGTGGTCAGCTGCGCCATGGTAAGAGGATGAATGCTGAAAAGCCGCTTGTAGTTGTGATAAGTGGACCCCGACTTTGGCTGGGCGCTTTGCAGGCCACGTGCTTCGCCATCAATGGCTCAACGGTGTGGGTGGAAGTTCCCACTTCTGATACACTCTCTTCTGCAACTTTCTTCCATCCTTCTTCAGTGAGGGGCCACTGGAGGAGCTCTTCTTGTTATTCTTCGATGATGGCCTGCCAACCATCTTCTCTGACAACAAAAAGCCTGCTGGTTTTGCTGGTGGCACCTCCAGCCGGTCTGATGCTCTGTAGGCTGGTCCCTGAGGCCAGGTGGCGCAGAGTGAGTGTCACCTTGAGCCCAGGGTTCAGGCTCGGGCGGGGAAGTTCGTGTTTGTCTTTTTTGTCAACTGGTGTCAGCCACTGCACAAGTTAGTCAAACCTGGCTAGAGGCATCCTCATGAAGTTCTGGAATGCCACGAGTGTCTTCGGCATCCTGACTCCACCACCAGCTTGTCGTAAAGTACGTACGTTGTCTTCTGCGTGAACGCATCTTTCGGAGCAGCCTTATTTTTGGTTGTGCTCTTTTCTTCCCGTAGTACTGTTCACAGAGAACTGTAGATGGTTTCTGCAATCGTTGCCAGAAGGATGTTGGCCTGCGAAAGGATTTTGTTCGCAATCCACGGTGGACATGACCTGGATCTGTGGAAGAGGAAGAGGCAGATGAAGGCTGCAGAAGGTCTGCACAGCTTGCTGCTGGTCTGAAAGTGAGATGCAGATGCGTTGCTCCCCTTTTTGTAGGCAGTATGGTGTCCCTTTGCATCCTCTAGGCATCCTCTAGGCATCCTGTAACTATCCTTTAATATCTGAGATAGGTCCCCTCTGCCGGAACGTTTTTTCCATTTAAACGTTTTGTTTTCCATGCTGCATCCCTTCTGCATTCCCGTTTGCATCCGTTCGCTTCCTCCCTGCGGTCCGGGCAGATGGACGTTTCGCGTAAATGCGCAGCCGGATGCAAGCCGATATAGCGGATGTTGTAACGGATGCGTAACGGATGCGTAGCGGATGCGTCAGCGGATGTCAGAATGGACGAACTGAGATACATTTTGCCGCGCAAAAAGTTTTGAGCAGCCCGCAAAATTTTGAGAGTGGATGAAACGCTCAATTAAACGGACTGCTGGCATGGATAGAGAGTGAAGCCAAAATGGAAGGCAGTGAGTACATCGCGTTTTTCCAACGGATGGCAAGCTTTTTCGTCCGCTTTTACATCCTCTTTGTCATCTGTTGGTGCAGTGGTGACATGGGCTTAACTATGCCTGCGATCCTTAAATTAAAAAACAATGGATAACTCAGCAAACCTTTCCCTTCCTGCTGGATGCAGTCCATCGTACCCTCATTTATTTCTTTAATAATTATTACACACCTCATCCGCCTTTGACATCCAGCCATGAATCATTATTTATTACACCTCTCTTCTTGTCAGGAAGCCGATGTTAGTTATTTGACGAATATTCATTATAGCATCCATGTGGTAACACTAGGCAAGTGAAAGTATATGGTCGTATCACATCCTGGCTGTCTCGGCTACAGTCCGTTCTTTATTGAAGTCATGACAGTATTTAAAATATTTTTAAAATGATTTTATTAAAATTGGTGTTTCAAGCAGCTCATGCTACAGACTAGTTTTGTTCATGAGAGTTCCCAACTTTGGTTCAGTTCTATCCAGACATTGATTACTGTGGTGAACGACGGTCATATTTCTTATAATTGTTCGTATAGCTATTTGGTTTAATTTTTGCAATAATACATATTTATTATTGAAAAATAATTTGACTATGTTTAAAAAAATGGTCATGTAAGGAAGCAGCCTATGATTCAAAGCCCTATTAGAAAACCTAGCTTGGCTGGAAGAGTGGAGATGAGTCCCATAAAGTCCTACAATATAGAGTACTGAAATAGTCTGGTATATCATTCCCTCAAAAGATTGTTTTGCTGTTGGTAGCTATGAATCATCTTTTCTGCAGAACCTCTTTTAACAACTTCTTTATAGGTCCACTGATGCCTGCAAGGCATGTAGACCTTGCAGATCTTACAGATACCTACAATATAATAGCTTAATTTCTGCTGTTGTTTTCTGTCATCACATTGCAACATGTTTAATCTCTCTTTTCTTTCAGTCATTGCACCTTGCATAGAGATGTCTACACTGTTAAGATCCAGCCTTTGGAAATTGATACGATGTCTATTGCACTTTGTGATTTTCTAAGTCTGATCTAGGAGTTAGGTACCAAATAAAACCAACACATGAACTTCAATTCTTTTGAGTGTTTGGCTGTTTGCTACAGAACCTAAGCAGTAACTCCTTGTTCTACTGCCTCTTTACAGCTACCAAGAGGACAATATGACAACTTCTGGTACACCTAAAATGTGATGTAAGCAATTTAGAGCAAGCATAGAGGAGGAGGAGAAAAATTTAGAGGAGGCAAAAGAATGGGGAAGAGTGAGGTCAAAGACATACAAATAAATGAACTAAATGGAGCTGGAAATTAACCATCGGAACTGACAAGAATATTCTAAGCAATCAACTGATAGAGACAGAGATAATAGAAACAGCTTGTTATTTAGCAGCCTAACATTTTTACTAAAAAAATTTTTGATATGACTAGCAGCTGGAAGAGAAGTAGACTCACAATAATTAAGTTGTGGGTTTATCTACTAAGCTCTGATCTTTGAAGAAAATCATAGCTGAAAGAAAGGCCTCCTCTGTAGAAGCACGGGAAAAAGAGACTCGAGACCAGCGTAACTTCAGCTCTTTATTAAAGGTATAGATCCATGCTGGCCCTGCGAGCCACAGCAGCCCTTCTTATAGAGCTTGCCAGCGGCTCGCATTCAATGACAGCTTTCTGAATCTCCCACGATCAGCGTGGCCAATCGCGGTTGATTCTTTACTAACCAATCACTGTTGTTCTTTCGTCCAATCACAATGCGGTCCATATTAACCAATCAGATGAGGGTATTCCAAGAATGCTAATATGGAACATCCTCTGTTATATTAATATTACTAAAGAACATTATTAATAACGAACAGTAAATTTAACAACATAGCGTTGTACTAATATTAATGTTTTTTCAAAAAAATTGGATTGTTCAATATCCTTCTCCAAATGACCTGCAATCCTGGATCAATCACTCTACCCTGAGCAATGACATTGGAATATAACTGTCCCCTAACTTTGGGCATAAAAATTTTGAGCTTAACACTGCCTCCATGCATATGAATAGATGCTTAGGAGAAACAATCTGCTGATCATCTCTGGGTTTTGTACTTTGTATTTCCCTTAATGGGGTAAGTTGCTAGTTTTATCAGCAATTCATCCAACTTTAAGAATAGATACAGAAGATTCCAAATTGCTTCCATGTGACTGAGAAAGTGGAGAAATATGTAGATCTATTTTTTACATGGAACCACCAATACTATTATTTAATCTTGGAATTTAATATTTTGGTCCTAGCGAAGAAAATGTTTGTGTTTCAGAAATTCCTATAATCACAGAAATCTATTGATCATGCAGATGTGGAACTTGTGCTTCAACAATCAATGTTGTTTTAACTTTTCAAGATAATGCTATATGTAAGCCATCAAAGTAGAACATGGTGAATACATATTTGTTAAGCCTGACCAATTGTCTGGGGGAAAATAACAGTTTTAGGAAAGTTTGTTCAGTTCACTTCCACCCTTTTCTGTTGTATATTTTAAATGGGAAACATTAAAGATAGAGTTTTATCCTTGTTCAGCAATTCATAAAAGATACACTGCCAAAGCCCACATGATTGGGACTCCAAGCAAAGATAACAAATGGAAACTACTAGTTCTGCTCCTTTATAAGTATCTATACAAAGCTAGTTCTTGAACACTGAAATGTTTACGAACATAGAAAAAGAAACTCTGTTCCAAAATCTTATAGTTGGTGTATACACAGAGTGACCTGTTAAGCCGTCAGCCATAAATAGTATCAGCTTCTTGACAACTTCCATTTGCAATCTTTGTAACCAGCAAAAGAGGAAAATTTATGAGCTGTTGACTGACAACCATATATGGCTAGTGAGCTGCATTATGTTACTTGGCTTAAACGTTCTGCTGGTTGTGGTGATATATGTCTCTCCCCCCCTCTTTCTCTCTCTCTGTTCCCCCTCTCTCTTATATCTTTGCCTCTGTCTCTGTCTGTCTCTCTTTTTCTCTTCCTCTCTCTCTTCTCTGTATCCTGCATGCTGACCAAAAAAGTCTGTTCTACATTGCCTCGAATACACTTTTCCTGAGGAATATATATTGTTTGTGCTTGTTAATTTTTAAGAAAAACATTTAATTTTCCAGACTTAATCAAAAAAATTCAAATTCAAGTTATGAGTCATGTTTTTCAGATAGTTTGATCTGGATTATTTATGAAATGTTGAAATTGTAGTTTAAACTCTGTTGACATGTGTTTCTGTTGGTTATATGCATGGCGCCCCAGGTAGCAGTTGTCTCAGTCCCATCTGCCTTTTGCATTTAATTTATCCAGAGTAAGACTCCTTTGTGAACCATTACTTATACCTTTATTCTGAGCCCATTTATATTTCCAAAGATTCTAAATCTTAATAGTTGCCTGACTCTGAGAAGCTGCTGTGGGAAAAACAAATCTGGATTTGGGCTGTAAAAAACTGTCTTCTTTCACGAGGCAACTATGATGCACACTTTACACTGCACCACAATATTAATTTCCTCTTTGTGGCTTCATTGAACTGGTTGTTTGTGATATTTTAACTCAGTCTTTGGGTTATCTCTATTTTAATATGTTATTTCTGACCAACAGCAGGAATTGTAGTGTATATAGACCAATTTTTGATTGAGGTATGTATCTGTTTTCTGAATTGCCCACCTCTGCAAACTTCAAAGGGTATAGCCTTCCTTAATTCAGATTAACATTTCCTCAGTTAGAATAAATTATGTTCCCAAAGGGCCATATGCCCAGACTTCATTGATATGTTCCTTTATTTACACTCTTTATTACAAAACAGAAAAGAGAGAGGATAAAATAAATACATTTCTAATGTGCAGTTTCTGTATATAATAAAATAGAACTAAATGAAATGCGGTGAAGATCAACTTTACAATTATTTTCATTGTCTTTTAGTAATCATGCTTGTCCAAAATTTAAAAACTATTTCATTGCTTTTTTTCCTTGTTTTTGGCAGGAAATCAACTTGTCGTGCTTCCATATAGCAAAAAGATTTGCCTTTGATTTTGTGCTGGACTATTTTTTAACATTAGATATGTGGGGGGGGGGAGGGAAGCAATTGTTCCCTTACAAAACAGTTATCTGTTTTGTAAGCATGTTATGAGATGGTCCTAATATGGGTCATTACCTTCACTCCTGTAAACTTCAACTTGCTTCTCTAAGGTTAATCATATCATTTGCATCAAACTGAAATCAATGACATTTCCCAATTCTGGCAGTTGAAACTGTAGCCTTCTGCATGCAAAGCACATACTCCGCTCCTTAGTTAGGTCTTAAAGTTCATCTTTAATTACTAATTTAAATGTATGTTAGGATGTCAAGAACAAACAAAGGCCCTCCTACATCAAGCACTGCTGAGGAATGGATAATGAAAGTGTGTCAACCATGTCCTTTGACAGAGAACCAAGCTAGACCAAGTATGTATCTCAGTGGCAATTTGTAGGCTTTCAACTGAAATCAATGGAGAAAGGAGTGGCCAATTTTAATCTTGGCTTTCAACAATCTGAGATTGTTTAAAAAACAGGTTTGAGTTTAATAATCCCTTCATAAAGTTTTTGGTTTCCTAATGAGAATCAGGACTTGAAAAAGCTCATGAGACTAAGAAACAAAATACAGAGAGGTAGGTGTGGAGAGAGCAAAGATCACTAAAATATAGACTGTGAAAGCAAGTAATGTAGGAGGGAAGAAAATTCCCAAGATAGGAAGTAGCTAAGATACAGAGCTTCTAAGACATCACTCATTTTTCACAGGAAAGGAAAGATGTCTCTTTAAAAGGATTTTGCTCCATGAACTCACTCTTGTGTTTTTATGATGCTCATCTTCTCACACTGAGAGCTTTGCTTCCTTTGATACCTGATGGTTGATGACTTTCAAATAAGTTCTCCTGTGAAAGAAGAAAACTGGAGAAGGTTCATGATGTCAGTTAATAGCCTGTAGGAAGGCTCATTAAGAGATAAGCTGCTTCACTGGGTCCTTTGAAAATTGAATTGTTTGCACATAAAGGGTGCCAATGATTATTCCATCACAGCCATAGCAACACAAATCAAGCTCTCTGATGCTGGATAAGCATTTCAAACAGAAGCCAATTTAAACAAGGAGTCTGGATTAGGAAACTGCTAGTACAAGAAAAAAAATCAATTAAAAAATCATAAAGTTCATGGCCATATTTTTATGATTGCACTTGTCTATGTGCAAGTTCTCTCTTTGTTGGCTTAGTAAGATACTGAATCCCCCCAAAATGATAGATTCTAGAGCACGGGTGTCAAACTCAATAACATTACATGAAGTATTGTGATGTATTATGACATTTTTTGCCTTTATGAAGCAGGGGTGGGTGTGTCCTATGAGTGATACATCCAGCTCATGGCCTACCAGTTTGATACCTCTGTTCTCGAGGATGAAGCACCCACAACATTTATCTTTCATAAAAGAGTCATAGGGATCCCAATTGTGAATCAGCACATAGTGATCATTTTCAGATTCTCAGATACACAGAGTGCACATGCAGCTGATTTAATACAGATCATAGTAGAAGGAAACCAGAAAATTCCTCAAAACAATAGGTTTAACCTAGTTAGAAGAGTGACTGTTGAACTGGCATCAGGGAAAAACAGGTTATAAGTTATAACCCACCCTTAGCTATGGAAGCTGTCTAGAACACTGAGCCAATTAATTTGTGTCAGCTCAGCCCTCATCAAAGGTCTGTTTCTGGGGGGGAGGGGAATAAGATGACAGGATCTTATGTATGCTGCCTTGAGCTCTTGAATAAAAGTCAGGATGTAAATCGAACAAACAGACAAACAAATAATATATAGATGAACATAGTGGAATAAATGGATATTTAGATAATAGATAGATAGATAGATAGATAGATAGATAGATAGATAGATAGATAGATAGATAGATAGATAGATAGATAGATGATAGACAGACAGACAGACANGACAGACAGACAGACAGACAGACAGACAGACAGACAGATAGATAGATAGATAGATAGAAAGAAAGAAAGAAAGATATAGATGGATGGATGGATTTCAGATAGCGATACATTATATAGAGATAAAGATGATAGAGATGGAGAGGTAGACAGGTAGGGAAAGATTTCACTGTCAGTTCTGTCTAATTCTAGGGCACAATACTCATCTTTATGGCCGAGGAAATCAGCGCTGTACAAAGACAATTTCTGTAGTCATGTGGCCAGCATGACTATATGCCAAAAGTTCATGGAACGCTATCAACTTTCCATCAAAGTGGTAGCTATTAATTAATTTCATTTGCATTCTTTCAAACTGATATATGGGTAGAAGTGGGCAAGTAATGGGAGCTCACCCCATTGCGAGGAGCTTGGGTCTTGAACTCCAGCTGACAAGCTCAGCATCTTTAACTGCTGAGCCATTTCTGTGTATGTGTATGTTCATGTGTATGTACACTATATGTATTCATTCATGCCAGTAATGAAATAGCTGCAGGAAGAGAAGCCAGCTCACAGAGCATCAAGAACTGAGCAATTCAACCTAAGCTTGTATGGTTTCTCTTCCTGCAGCTTTTTCACGACCAACATGAAAGGTATGAGCCATGCAACATGCAGTGATTCCTATGATTGTCTCCAGCCTTAATGCTCACTAAATGCCTTTTATGAGTTTGAGTCCACTAGAACTTACAAAAGAAATATTTTTAAAAGAGTAAGTAAACAGGAACCTTGTCAATGAATTAATTTCTTCCTGGATCAATTTGTGTGTTTGTTTGTTATACCTTTTAATGAATGCTTTGGGTTTCTCAGGGTGAGTTGGTTAACTAGCAGTTTTAAGGGACCGTGAGAAATGCCACTTAAGTTCAAAGGGAATGGAGCTCCTATTAATAGCCAATGCTGGAGGGTAAAGTGGTGTCATTGCCTCGTCAAGCAAAGGCCAAGGTTTCCAAGAAGAGCTGGCATTAATTTTTAAAACCCTGAACAGTTTGAGACTAAGTTTCCCATGGAATCCTATTCTCCAGTTATAGACCTGTCCTGACCTCGAGATCATCTTTTAATGGATTGCTCTGGATGCTTCCAAGAAATAAAAATAGTTCAAGCTCCTAGCATGCTTTTGTGGGCTAGTAGCCTGGTTATGAAATGCTCTTTCCAAAGAGATGAATCTGATGTCTATATTATTAGTCTTTTTTATCATTTGAAAAAGATATTCTTTTGTCAAGTCAATGAACAAAACATTTTCCTTTCCTTTCCCTCTCCTCTCCTTTTACCCTCCCTTCCCAAACTTCCCCTTCCCTTTCCTTCCCTCCTCTCCTCTCAACAGGTTTTGTTCAAATTTTATCCAATGCAAATTCCCTCCCCTACACTTAGTATTACCAGTTTGTTTCTTCTTTTAAATAGTTTTAATTTTTCCATAAAAAAATCCAATAGCATTATTTATTGTAAGTATATTAATAGATCATATTCATCTTAAAATAATTGTATAACCCTTCAATTATTTTAAAGCAAAAATCTTTTAAATATAGCTAATTCCCTGGTTCAGTGAAGGAATAAGGTATGAATCGTTCTTTATCTCTAACCTTACCTTCAAACTCTAAAATCACTGTTGCAAGGACTAATGAAGAGACTAATGAAGGATAAAATGTCAATATTAATAAAAAAGCAGTAATTTACATTTGCAGTATTTGCCATTGATTGGCTTTCTTTCTTTCCTTGGAGTGAAATAAAACTCCATGTGGCTGACATTGGTTAATTTGGAATATAAGAAGCCATTCAATTTGTATAGTTTGAAATGCAAGGAAAACAGAAGATCTGTGCAGACTTGTCATAATTAAATTGGCATTTGATCTTATGGAGAAATCAGTGGGTAAGATAGCCACAATTATAAAACTACAAGATAATGGACGAAAGATTGGTTGTATCTTTGTTGCATATTTATAATGCTAATAAATCTAAGTGGAAACTTACGTTTGGAATCCAAAATACACAATACTTTACCTTTGTCTACATATTCTGACATTAATGTTTACTACATTAGACTTCCAGCACACCAAATACTGAACATTACAGTAAGAATATGTAGATTAAAAGGGGAATGGTATGTATTTAGATTTCAGATTTTTTTTCTCTCTCAAAAATGTGGACATATATTATACAATTGTAGATTATAGATAAGTCCTCAATTTATGACCATAATTGAGTCCAACATTTCTATTAAGTGAAACATTTGTGAAGTGAGTTTTGCCCCATTTTATGACCTTTCTTGCCAAAGTTGTAAAATGAATCACTCCATTTGTTAAGTTAATAACCTGGTTGTTAAGTGAATCTGGCTTCCCCATTGACTTTGCTTGTCAGAAGATCTCAAAAGGTGAACGTGTTGAAGCAGCTTGGAAGGTCAAAAACAAAATATGCATTTACCAGAAATTCTCTGACCCCTTACCTTGCTTCTTACAGAGATATTGTGCAAAACCACGAAATTGCTGAACTAAAGCCCCTGTCACACTGCACCAACGGATGCAAAGAGGATGTAAAATAGACAAAAAAGCTTGCCATCCATTGGTTAACGCGATG